>JAODAL010008286.1:0-118919 GCA_025379985.1 Phyllomedusa bahiana | reverse complement strand
AAAGTGTGTGAAACCCCCAGAAGAGGCGGAGGGGTTTCCGGGAAAAAAAATTCGGGCCTGGACAGAGGGCAAAGGAAACGACGGGGCCCCTGAGAAAAGGGTACACGGGGCCCGGGAAAACAATGGACTACGTTCAAAAACAAGGACTTTTAAGTGACTCAAGGGGGGTTCAACAACACAAAGAAAAACTGCAGGGGAAAAAAACCCGAGAGTTTCCCAAGCCAAAAATGAATATGATCTGACTGGCATGGGACTGGACTTACACGTTCCCCCAAAAAATCGGGCCTGGGGTTTTGGGAAAGGGTGGGGGGTTTAGGAAGGGTGGTTTGGGGGCTTTTAGGGGGGTGTGCCCGGGGGGAATTCTTTAAACCTCACGGGGCCCTTCGGGAAAAGGGAATGCGGGAACATTAAATGATTAGGGGTTTGGGGGGTAAATTTTTCCCTTTTGAAAAAAGGGGGGGGGAAAAGGGTAGGACAAAGAGGAGTAGAATGTCATTCGAGAGGAAGAAGGGGAGGTAGGGGAGCGGGGTTCGATCAAACCAAAAAAAATACACGAAAAAAGGGAAAAGATCATGATTTAGGGAGGGAGGGGTGGGGAAATTTTTACGATTTTTGGGAAAATTTTTCGGAAATTTGTTGATAATGTTGTGATGTGCTTGCTTCTTCTTTTAAATTTTTGGGAAACATAAAAGATTTTTAGTTCCATTATGAGAATATTATTTGGGGAAATGTCAAGGGGTTGAAATCACCCCCACAAAAGGATATGGTCTGAGACCCAAAAGGGGCCTTAAAGTAGATATACCCCCTTGCAAGAGACGCACCGGAGAGCGAAAGACTTTCCTCAAATGAAAGAAGCTAGGGGTTGGGGAATTTGGGGGGTCTTCAAAATTTGGGGGGGAAAAAGCAGGTTCCTCTTTTTGTTTCACAAAAAATGCGGGCATGCAAAATCCTTTCCCGGAAACAGGATGGGGAGGGGGGGGTTTTAATTAAACGGGTTAAGGGAAAACGGGGGCGGGTAGGCCATTTTGTACAATGTGTATGGCCCCAATAGGGAGAGGGGGTTTTTTGCCCGGATCGGGGAGGTTAGACTAGAAAAGATGAGAATAATGTAGTTTAGTGGGGGGAGTTTTTTAATTGGGCGTAATGATCCCTTGGAAGACAGAAAGAGGTTCTGCAGGGAGAAAGGGCCCAGGATGAAACTAGGAGTAGTTTAAATAAGGGAGCAAAGCAAAGCGAAACTAAACTTTAAAGATGTCTGGGGGTTTGAAAAACCTAAAAGATCGGCAGTTCACCCCACTTCTCACATCTCAGCAGTCCTGGTCCATTTGATTAAATGGTTGGTCCCTCAACGAGTGGGGTTTATGTGGGGAAAAGGGTCAAAAGGGAAAGAAAGGGAAATATAAACCCAAATTCCCCCAAATTGAAATAGAGATCGGGAAAATTTTTACCCAGAAGGGGAACAACATTCTGTGGAGATTCCCTTCCTCCTTCCCAAAATGACATGAAATTTTTGGGATTTGTCCAGGGAGTGGTGGAGGGAGTATGCTAGAGACAAAAGGAGGACAGGGAGTCACCCCATTTTTTTTAAAATTTGGGACAAGCTAAAGCGGGGCCGGAGGACCATAAAAGGCCCTTTTGGTTTTAGCAAAAAAAAAAGCATTTCAAATTTAAATCATTTGAAGCGCCCCCACCCTAAAATTTAAAAATGGCTTTTTGGGTTTTTTTCAAAACCCCTCGGAAAGGGCAATAAGGGAAAGGGGGAATCTGTCTAGGGGAAACCCTTTTTCCTACAGGGAGGGGAGACTAGAAAAATTAAAATTTGGGGCCCAAAATAAACTTTAAACTATTTTAAATTCGGGAACCCCAAAAAGGGGAAAAAAGGGTTTGGGCCCAAACCCGCCCAAAAAGGGGGGAGGGGAAAACAAAATTTTTAGAGTCTGAAGGGTGAGGGGGCGGGAATTTTTACAAAAAATCCAAAGTTGGGGAAATAAATTTTACAGAAAAAAAAATTTTTCAAATTTTTTATTCCGCCCTCCTTTTGAGATGTCGGGAGGAAAAAAAAATTCCCGGAATACTTAGAAATTTGAAAATATATTAAAAGGAAACCCAAAGGGGGGAAATTTTTTACTTGGGAGGAAATAGCGAGGAAGTTACACTGGGGAATAGACATCGATATCAAAATATTCAGGGAAAATTAAAACTTAAATCTAAGCTTCATCTACTGGAAAGGAATTTTGAACCCCAAGGGGTTTGAGGTCCCTTACAGAAAAGCTTTTAAAGGGGAAAAGGGGCCTTTCTAGAATCTATAGCCCAAACCTGCCCTTTTGGTCGTCCTCCAAAAACAGCCAACCCAAATTTTTTTTCATAAGGGGGGATTTTGGGTAGAAAATTTAGGGTTTTTGGCGGGTAAAATTTTTATAAAGGAATGGAAGCAGCAGGGGCAGCTACGATAAACTAAGGGTGGAGGGGAAGTGCTGTTGAGAATTTGGGCCCTAGGGGAATTACGCATTTAATCTAAAACCCCTTCCCAAAAATAGGGAGGATCCCTTGACCACTGTCCCCAAAAGTGGAAAGAAGGTAGGTCTAAATACACCACCCTGTGGAATTTCCCAAAAACAAATAAACTAAAAGGGGGAGGGGGGTTAGTTATGTTGGGGGAAAGGGATTGGGAATTTAAAACCACGATCACCTCCCGGCTGTCTATTTTTACTATTTTTTTTTCCAGAGGGGGGAAAAGCCCCCCCCTTAGCAAACACAAGGGGATTCACCTAAACCCCTTTCCCCCGGGAGCAAAAAAAGGGGATATTGAGGGATTGGCTGGATAAGGGACTACCAAGGGGGAAAAAGGTAGTAAAATTACCTTTTAAAACTGCTTTCTTTTACAGAGGGAAACGGATGCAAAAAGAAATAAAGACAAAAAAGGGAGGAGGTTTCTTTGAGAAGTTTTGGGAAAAAATTTATTTTGGATTTCCTTTTTTAAGGGTCAGGGAAAAAAGTGACCCTAGTGGAGCCCTTTTGGTAATCAGCATAATTAAAATTTTACAAAAACAAAAATGGCGGGAAACCCCAGGGAAAATTGGGATGGTAGACAGAGCTAGAAAAGAAGTAAGGGAAGATTGGGGCACATCAGGGGTTTTTTTAAAGGGGCGGGTTGAGGGGGGGAGTTTTTTCTATTGGCTAGAAAATTTAAAAAGTGAAGCTATCCTTTGGTTAGGAGTATAAAAAAATCAAAAAAAAGGAGATGAGAGGTTTCAGGGAAGGACAACAAAACCTTTGGAGGTAAAAGCCCCCGGGAGCCCCATTGCTTTTTAACCCCTTATCAAAGTGACTTTTGAGGAGGCCCCCAACAAACCGGGTTAACACCCGTTAGCGACTTCACAACGCAGTTTAAAATTTAAATGTCCCCCATTTAAGGGAAAAGGGTCCCCCATAAGTTATAACGGGCCCCCAGTAGGTGGGGTTTTATCCTTTTTATATCCCAGTAGGGGGTGTGTAGTTTTATTCCCCCCCGCAGGGATATTTGGCCGGTTTTTTGATCCCCCAGCAAGGGATATGGGGAGGGGGATGGGTTCCCTAGCAGGGATTGGGCAGGGTTTTTGGGTCCCCCGTAGGTTTTTAGGCAGGGGTTTTGGATCCCCCCGTAGGTTATTATGGAAGGGTTTTGGTCCCCCCAGCGGTATATAGGAGGTTTTGGTCCCCCAACAGGTATTTAAGGGATGTTATTGATCCCCCAAACAGGTTTTATTGGGGGAAAGGTTAATGGTACCCCCCCGGTAATGGGGAGGGTTTTGGATCCCCCCAAATAGGTATAAAGGCAGGTTTTTGGATCCCAAGTAGGAAAACCAAAGGCAGGGGTTTTGGTCCCCCAGCAGGGGGAGATTAGGCGGTTTGGTCCCCCAAACCCCGGTACCTAGGCCCGGTTTTAAAAGGGCCCCCCCGCAGGCTAAAAAGGGGGTTTAAAGGGCCCCCCCAAAGGGATAAGGCAGGTTTTTTGGGGCCCCAGCGGGAAAAAGCAGGTTATGGAATTTCCCCCCGGGAGGGAAAAGGGGCCGGTTTTTTGGATCCCCAACCCGGTTTTGGACAGGTTATGGATCCCCCCGCAGGAAAATTGGCAGGTTATGGAACCCCCCGCAGGTATATGGACAGGTTATGGATCCCCAGCAGGTTTTATTGGCAGGGTTTTGGGTCCCCCAGCAGGGTTTTTTGGCAGGTTATGGAACCCCCCGCAGGTATATTGGGGGTTATGGGGTTCCCCCCGAGGTATAAAGGCAGGGTTTTTGGCCCCCACAGTATTAAGAGGTTTAGGGCCCCCAAGCAGGAAAAATAGGTAGCTTATAGGCCCCACAGCAAAAAATGTTGGGAATTTTAGGTTAGCCCTTTTTGGGAAACCCCCCAGCACATATGTAGGTTAATTTATAGTTTTCCCCCCCGCACATATTAAAAATAGAATTTAAAAAGCAAAAAACCCCCCCCCGCACATATAAAAGTAGATAATAGCCCCCCCCTGCCAATATAAAAGTAAAATAATAGCCCCCCTCCCTGCACATATAACAGTAAAAAATAGACCCCCCCTGCAAAAATATAAAAGGAGATAATAAAAAAAAGGGGGGGGGGGCCCCCCCCCCCTTTCCCCCCCGCAATATAACAGTAAAATAATTTGGCCCCCCCCTGCACATATAAAAAGTAGATAATAGCCCCCCCCCTGCAAAATATAACAATAGATAATTTTTAAGAAAACCCCCCCCCTCACATATAAAAGTAATAATAGGGCCCCCCCCTTTCACATATAAAAGTAGGAAAAAATAGGGGGCCCCCCCGAAAAATATAACAGGGAGATAATAGGGCCCCCCCCCTGCACATATAACATTTGAAAAATAGGCCCCCCCTGCACATATAACAGTAATAATAGGGCCCCCCCCCTGCCCCTTTTAAAAAGTTTGATAATAGCCCCCCCCCCACCTTTCCCCCCCCCGCCAAAAATTAAAAAACCCCCCGTAAAAATTTAATAGGGCCCCCCCCCTGCACATATAAAGTAGAAAATAGCCCCCCCTCCCTGCCCCTATTAAAAGTTTAAAAAATTAAGGGCCCCCCCCCTGCACATAAAAAAAGTTTTTAATAGGGCCCCCCCCGCAAATATAACCCGTAGATAATAAACCCCCCCCCTGCACATTTAAAACTTTATAAAATCCCCCCCCCCTGCACATATAACAGTAATAAAAGCCCCCCCCCGCACATTAACAATAGATAATAGGCCCCCCCCTGCAACTTTTAACAATAGATAAAAAGGGCCCCCCCCCCCCAAAAAAATGCCCCCCCCCACAAAAAATTAAAAACAAAAAAGTAGATAATAGCCCCCCCGCATGAATAGGCTAATTTTAAAATAAAAACCTGACAGGGACCCCAAAACCCGACCTCGGTCCCCACCCTGTCGCGGTTCCCCGACCCCGGCTTTTTTTTCAGGGGTGAAGTCCCCCAACCGGGCACAGGGGCCCCTGATTACGCGAAACCCCTGGGCCCGGCACCCGGCCCGCACAGAGCCGCACCCGACTGGGCCACCAGTACTCCGTGGGGCTCTCTCCCGCCCAAAACAACTAACGTATTTCGTTCCCCTCCCGGACCACATACAGTTAGTCCCGCCACCCCCCTGCCGGTGGCGCCAAGGCCCCCAAAACCCCTAGCTTTGGAAATGGGAACGGGTTAGGACCCCCCCGATCGGGGGGCAGCGGCGGCGGGGCCCGGGGGCTAAAAAAGTGTAAAAAAGAATGGACATAGGTAATTTTAACATGTTTTTTATTTGTATTTAATGACCCCACTTTGGGTTTAATTTTTTTTTTTAAATTGTTCTCCAAATCAATAAAAAGTTTGGGTAAAAAAAAAAAAAAAAGCCAGAAAAAACCAAAAGAAAACCTTTTTAAATGGGTTGCTCATTTGGTTTTTTTTTAAAAAAAACATACAGCCCAGATGCCAGGCCCTAGAAATCCCCACCATACCAGTGCCCCCTCAATTGAACCCCGGCATTAAAAGATGAATATTCCCCTTTCCCGAAAAATGAAACCCCAACAAAACAATTTTTGTGGCCTGATGGCCGGGGGCGCATGTTGTGCACTCCTGTAATACCATAATGTACTTTCTTGCTACTCTGGATCTAGAATTTATATAGTGCCCATAGTTGTAGCCCTACTCCCTCGCAAAACAGTGAGGAAGTCAACATATCACTCAGGGTTCCACTAAAAGGGGGGGCTCCATGGTTTTTTATTTGCTAGCTGAATCAAACATAGTAAAACCCTGCCTAAAATCCACGCCAGTAAACATAGATTTCAGTTGTGGGTTTGACGCTGATTTTCAGAGGCAGATGTTCAGCCTCCTATAGCCTATAATGAGGTGAGGATTCTGCCCCTTTAAAGGGGGTTTTCTTTTTACAAAGATTAGCTTCAACATGTAGGGAACCCTAAAAAAAAGATGTTTTCCCCAAAAAAAATTTCTTTCTTTTTTTTTTTTTTTAAAAAAGCTACCCAAATGATTTTTTTCACCCCAAGTGACCGACCTCTGTACTCCCTCCCACTGTTTGTTCTATCTGATAGCAGGGAGTGACGTCATAACACAGGTTGCACAGCACAGAACTCCGGACAGTGAGAGCTTGTTTGTTATCGGATCTTTCAGAAAAAAGCCAGTAGTTTACCTCAGAAGCTTCCCTAGTCCTGACAGCAGGAGATTTATCTAATTAGCAGAGGTCTGAATGCACAGAGCTCATATGCTAATTACAGGCAACTTGACCAGGAAGTGACAGAGCAAAGCAGCATTATTTCATTCATGCATCCTATGAAACTTTGAGATGAGACAACCCCTTTAAGAACTGACATATTAATTATTTTTACAGGACATGGGCCACCAGCTGTTCCTGCCTCCCTCTAGCTCTAACGTGCAGGTGTCACCCTGCAGCTTTACGCTGCTTTCACACTGCGTTTTTTGGTGCGATTTTTGTGCAGAAATGTACAGCATTAATTGCTATGCCTTTCTGCACACCCTAAGCCTAAAAGAGGGTTGTGCCAGTCGTGGCTCATGCAACATCTTCCATGTCTTTCTGTTGATGTGTGATTTGGAGGGCTGGAAGTACATGGCTCATTGATAAGACGGCAGAACATGGTGTCCACTGTGCAAAAATAAAAACTGCACTGAACTGCACAAGTTTTTGGGGAAAAAAACCTTCTATAATCGAGACATCCCGGTACTCCAGCTGCAACACCATCTGACTCGAAGCCGAAAACTGATGTGCGAAGATGATGAAGACTCCAGATGTTTTGCTGTCATGTTAATAGGATCCATTTTTTTCCTCTATTATAATTGTAGACTTGGTTTCATCTTGTATTAGTGCGATCTTTATAATCTTGATCACTGCAACCTGAGTAATGCAGCAATATTCTTCGTATGCCACCTGCAAGGCCCCATTCACATCCTATTATTAGCCTCCTGCGGTGGCATCTATCAGGATACCTTCAAAAAAGCAGCCTGACATACACCCTGGCAGAGCAATATGAATCTGAAGGGCAATGCAGTCTCTTTAGGACTATGTTTTCCACCGCCATAGACATATGAGGGATTTTATTTTGAGAGGCAAGGTGTACTTTCTAATGGTGTCATTCATCGTACCATATATACTCGGAAACTGCAATGAAATTCTAATTGGGGCGAAACGTGAGAAAAAAAAACATACTTGCGTCATGTTTGTGGGGTTTTATTTTTATGGTATTCACTCTTTGCTATTTGTATTCTGCAGGTTGATACAATTCCGGCCCTACCCAAATATATAGGGTTTTCGTTATGTTATAGCACCGTAAAAAAAATCCAAACATCTATTCTTTAAATTTGCCCCACAGCGTCATTTTCTGCGATCAACATCTTTTTTTTTTCCACTTGAATTGAATAAACAATGTAATAGGGTGAACAAAGATGGCGGTACTGGCACTTCCTAAGTGGGGCAGGTAGTGTTAGAATTGCATACCTGGCGGCGAAGAAATGTGAGAAATGTGCACAGCACCACCTTTCGTGCTTAGATGCCACTGCATCTAAGAGGTTAAACAGCAGAGATCAGAGTCGGCTCTGATCTCTGCTGTTAGTGGCAGGTGTCAGCTCTATCTAACTGCCAGCACCTGCCACGTATGTAGCAGGCTCAGCGAGTGAGCCCATTCTATACTCCCTTAACATTGTTGTCACCTACTAATATGTCATGATCGGTTAAGGGGTTAATTTACCAAACATAAAAACAGTTTTCCTCACTTTTGTGCCTGGATATAAAAGGCGACATGTCCCAATACACCAACGCCATTTTTTTTTGTCTATTTTGCACCAAAAATACTTTTGACGCCATATTCTCGATGTGAAAGAACTGTTGCACATGAAAACTAGGCGCATTATACGCTGGGCATAACACATTTTAATGCGCCTAAAAAGGCACTTTACATATAGTAGCAATGATACGCTATGTGCCTCTATAACGCAATGAACCATTTTAGGCACATTACATACACTGGTAATGATGTTATGCACCTCCGTTATGCAATGTGCCACGATAGCCGCATTACATACACTAGTAATGATATGCTATGCGCCTCCGTTATGCAATGTGCCGCAATAGGTGCATTACATACACAATTAATGATATATAATGTGCCTGTAATTTGCGTAATGCGCCTTTTTAGGTGAAATGCGCCTAAAAAGGCGCATTAAGTTTACTATGCAAGGTATACCAGACGCTAGGTTTTTATGCGCCTGAAAACTGCCGCGGCGCTGTAAATTTTCGGACATGTCGCCTAAAGTGTATACATTCAGGAAATAGAGAAAAATGTAGCTCAAAAGAGACAACATTGACCTATAGATTCATATCGCTCTGCCAGAGTCTACATTGGCTTCCCTCTTTAAAGTATCCTAATGAATATTACCACCGGCAGCCAAAAATGGGATGTAAATGGGGCCCAAGCAATATATTTCATGTCATGTTTGTCTCCAGGTTCCTCCGCACCTTATTGAGGCTCCCCTTCTTAGTCAGTGAGAGCTTGTGCACAACAGTCTGTTCAAATAGAACTTCAAGATACAGCTTTATGTTATGTGGGCAGAATAGCAGTTTGAGCCCCTTTGAGACAGGAGATGGAGTTAGACTACCTCTGTCTCCCATAGACAGTGCAACTAGGCTGGAGTCAGTGATCATAGCTGGAGATCTTAGGATCAGTTTACAATAGTGCATATCAACAGCTGGTAAGTCACATCCAGATTCCAATTTAAAGGGATTGTGTCATCTGAAAATGACTTATTGTTTGATTCATGCTTTTATGTTCAACACATTTTAAAATATGTTTTTTTGGGTTTTTTTTCATATCACTATCAATATTTTTTATTTTTTTTTTAAACTGAAATCTTACAGTTTTTACTTTGTCTAAACATACATACCTGCCCGGAGGCAGAGCCTGACAGACTGAATGACAGTTGTCATAATACACTGTCATCCATCGTGACATGTACTATAATGAGTTATGTTTTGTTCTTATTTGGATTTTTGTTTTCTGAGCTTGTTGTTTAGGATGGGGTTAGTGTGTGTATTGTGCATTGTATATTGCACGTGTATTAATAAATTTGTGTGTATATACAAATATGCCATGAATAAGGGTTTGAACACCCGAAACGTGTCGGCTGCTTGATGCTGGTCGCTATGGATTTTAAAGAATTGCAATAAATACTGTAATATATTTTTAGTGGTATAGGAGCTGGAGATCATTTGCTGTTTTACAAAGTATAATGATTTATACCAGCAATCTAACAATCCCCAAGTAAAGTCCTATAGTGGGACAAGTGAAAAAATAAATAAAAACTAAAAGTGTAAAAAAATGTTAAAAATACAGTAAAACACACACACCGCCCATTACAAATACCTATCACCCCAAAAAAGATCAAAAATAAAAAAGTTCACATATTTGGTATTGTTGCATGTGTTATTACCTAACCTTTAAATCTTTCATGATATTTAATTTGTAAAATGAGCACCTTTAAAAAATAAATAAATAAAAAAAACAATTGCAGAATTACAATTTTTGTTCATCTTCCTGCACATAAAATGGAATAAAAAGCGACCAAAAAGTCATGTAAGCCCTAAATTGGTGCCAATCAAAACGTCAGTTTATCTCACACAAAAAGAGCACTTACACAGCTCCATTTATGGAAAAATTAAAAAGTTATGGCAATCAGCAGAGAAGGATGCATAAACACTATAACAATATTATAACATAAACAATAATTTTTTTTTAACTGCTACAACATAAAACTAACTTGTCACGTATACTGCATGGTGACCGCTTTAAAAATAAAAAAACACAACCAGGATTGCTGTATTCTCTTTATCCTGCTTCCCGAAAACAGATTAAAATGCAAGAAAAAACTCATGTGTCCCTCAAAATGGAACCAGTGAAAACCTCAACTCACCCCATAAAAAACAAGCCCCTGCACATCTCCGTACACAGAAAAATAAAGTTTTTTCTCTCAGAATATAGCGATACAAAAACATGTTTTCTTTTCTAGATAAAAGTGTTTTTATTGTCTAAAAGCAGTAAAACATAAAAAAATTTAAAAATCTTATCGTCTTGCTGAGTAAAGTTAATATGTCATTTATACCACATGATGAACACTGTAAAAGATAAAAAAAAACACTACCAGGATTGCTGTATTTTGTTCCACCTCCCAAAAACCTTGATAAAAAGAGATGAAAGTGTCATATGAACCATAGTGGTACCAATAAAAATGTCAACTCATCCCTCAAAAAACATAATCAGTTCCATATACAGAAAAAAGTAGCAAAACATAAAAAACTATATAAAATTTACATAATTTTAATTGTACCGACCTGCATAATAAAACTTATCTAGTAATTTACACTTCATGTTAAATGCTGTAAAACTGAAACCCAAAAAACAATGGTGGAACTGCAGGTGTTTTTTTTTTGTTTCTTTTCATGGACTCAAGCTAAAAAATACTATGGAACACCTCTGTGCCCAAAATGCACAATACTCCCATAGATGAGATCATCGAGGGGTGCTGAGTCCAAGATGGGATTACTTCTGGAAGGTTTTACCCGTTCTGGTACTTTGGGGGCTTTGCATATGCGACATGGCCCCACCAATATCTGCTCCCTCCTTTGAATGCCCTGTCATGCGCCCAAACAGCAGTTTACACCCATATATAGGATATTGTTGAACTTGGAAGAAATGATATAACAAATTTTGGGGTACTTATTTATCCAGAATTCCTTGTGAAAATGAAGAAATGTTTTCATCTAAAACTACATTTTAATGGAAAAAATTTTGTCATTTTCACAGGCTAATGTTAAGAAAATCTATGAAACACCTGTGGGATCGATATACTCACTACACCCCTGGATATATTCCTTAAGGGGTGTTGTTTCCAATATGGGGCATTTTTAGGGGTGTTTGTTACGTTTTTGCATCTTAGGGTGTCCACAGACCTGTAATGGCGCCAACAATATAGCCTAATGAAAATTAGACCCCAATATCCAGTAGGTGCTCCTATTCTGAGGCTTGTAGTTGAGTCAAATAGGGCACTAGGGCCACATATTTATGTCTTTAAAAATGGCAGAATCAGGGGAATCAATATTGAGTTGCATTTTCCTGTTATCATCTACTTTGTTCCACTTAATAATGGATAAAAATTTAAAATCTTCAAAAAAAGGTAACATTTTAAAATTTCACCCTTTCCATAAATTTCTGTGAAACACCTAAAGGGTTAACAAACTTTCTAATTGTTGTTTTACATACCTTGAGGGGTGCTATTTCTAAGATGGAGTCACTTATGTGTGTTTAACATATGGGCCCCTCAAAGCCACGGCAGAATTGGACTGTTCCTTAAAAAAATCTGTGTTGCACATTTTCTTGAAAATTTTAAAATTTGCTACAAGATTTTAGAGCCCCCTAGTTTCCTAAAAAAAAGAAAAAGAAAAAAAGGCTGTTTAAAAAATGATGCAACATAAAATAGACATATTGTAGATGTTCATTATTTACTATTTTGCTTGGTATCACTATCTATCTTACATGCAGAAATTTGTGTGAAAATGGCAAATTTTTTACATCTTTCACGATATTTGGATATTTTTCACAAATAACAAGGATTGTTTTGAACAAAATTAATTGCTAACTTAAAGGGGTTGTCTCGCTACAATGAATGGGTTTTAATTAAAAGATCTTTAAAAAACAAGCAGCTTTGCAATATATGTTCATTACAAATTTCCTACTGATTTTTAGTTATCCGTGGTAGTAGGAGTGCATCAGCTCCTCAAATCACTATAGCCACGACCTGTTGATTTTTCTCTCACTAGCTGCTTCTCAATGCAGGTCTGAGCACAGAGCCCCTCCCCCACAGTATGAGTCTACTTGTGATGCTTCTGTAGTGGAGGGAGGGGGAGGGCTCTACTCCTGGCTTCTGTGTCTGTGTAGCTGTGGTGCCTGGATTAACCCTGTGTGTGCCTGCTCCCTCCTGCTCTCTACACAGATTGAGGAGAGCAGAGGTGAGGCTGATCTGTGGTCAGTACGATGTGACAGCAGTGAAGTGTGTTACTATAATCATGTTGTGTCTGTGGAGCTTTGACTATACTAATAGAACAGATTAGGGGGGCATGTGAACGGTTCATATCCCTCCCTGCTCTGCTGTATTAGTGACACATCGTGATTATAGTAACACACTTCACAGCTGCCCTGTGTCTGTTCTGATGGGAGGACAGCACAGAACAGTGTTTGTGTTTGTTGTTGCTCCACAGACTTCTCTGCACAGTGCAGCTGATTCAGCAGTAAGCAGCAAATCTAGGCAGGCACACACAGGGTTAACCCTGGCAGCAAACCCCCTCGCCCTCACCTGCTGTATAGAAGTTACTGCAGTCGGAGGAGGAGAGCTGTCTGTGTGCTTTCTGCTACTCTGGATTTCCATGATCTAGGACGGGCACAGTAAAGTGTATTACTTCTTTCATCCACTGTAGTTAGTGGATGAGGTACAACTTTCAGCAGAAGGCATAGGGCAGTAAACTCTCATGTAGTTTGAATAAAACACAATCCCAATGCTAAGTCTGAATGACTGAGTGTTAAAATCGGGAGTGAGCACCAGGGTTATGACATAGGTGCAGGAATGGGGGAAGGGGGAGGAGAAGAGGCAGACAAGAAGCACGCCCCTGAATTCAAAAATCCTATGGTGCCAGACACACTGAGGTAGGCTGAAAACCTATAGTGAGACAACCCCTTTAAAGTACAATGTGTCACGAGAAAACAGTCTCAAAATCACATGAATAGGTAAAACTATAAGTTATTCCCGGATAAAGTGACACGTCAGATTTTTTTTTTTTTTTTTAAAAAGGGCTGGGTTTTTAAGTCCAAAACAGGTTTAGACCTTAAGGGGTTAAGTTTTAGCACCTTAGGGTGTTCACAAACCTGTAAATGTTCCTAAAGAAAATCCTATTGAAAATGAGACCCCAATATCCAGAAGTTTCTCATCCTATTCTGATGCCTGACTATGCCTGACTATCCTGAGTCAAATATTAAACCAGGGCCACATATGGGATATCTTTAAAAATGGCAGAATCATAGGAATCAATTTTGTTTTGCGTTCCTCTGTTCATATTTACTGTACTCGAGTAAAAAATTTATTAAAATTGAATATCTGCAAAGAAAATGTAATTTTAAATTTTCACTTCCCCTTTGCTTTAATTTCTGTAAAACATTCAAAGCGTTAACAAATTTTCTAAGTGTTGTTTTGAATACTTTGAGGGATTCAGTTTTTTAAATGTGGTGATTTATAGGGGTGTCTAACATACAGGCCCCTCAAGACCATATCAGATCTGTGTTGTATATTTTCTTGAAAATGCTTAAATGTATTACTAAATTTAAAAGCCTCCTAGTGTCCTTAAAAAATAAAAGGACATTTAAAAAATGACCCCAACATAAAGTAGCTATATAACAGATGTTAATTATTTATTATTTTGTTTTGAATGATCATCTGTCTTACACGCAGACATTTTTAAACTATGAAAATGGCAATTTTTTTCAGAATTTTCACAACATTTGATGTTTTTCCCAAATAAATAAGGATGGCATCAACCATTGTGCTTTACGTGCTAATTTAAAGCACAATAGGGCATATTTATCAATAGTGTCTAACTGTAAGACAGTTTTAAGTTATATTAGTCTTAGGGGCCGTTCACACGGCTTATTTCGCCACGGATTGGCGCCGTACTGCGCGCCGGATTTGCGCTGCAGTACGGCACTAATCCGTCACAGTAATTATGGTAATCCACCGTTCTCATAGAGAACAGTGGATTCCGTCGCTCTTCAGCGCTCGGCGAATCCGCCGGGCGGGGAGAAAGTGACATGAACATTATCCAGGCGCAATACGCGCCGTGGATAATGCACGTCTATGGGGCTGGCGGGCCGCGCCCCCGCCCCTTATTCAAGCCAGAATTGCGAGCGCAATCCGACTCGCAATTACGGCTTGAATAAGCCGTCTGAACACGGCCTCACAATGCACCACATTTATCATAGTCTGGATAAATCTGCTGCAGGTTAGAACTGTCTAGTATAAACTTGTACCATCTTTATGCTGGTGTAACGGCCGATAGTGGATCCAAGCGATGGCAACAACCGCGCCAAGGTCCCGGTTTTCCCCAGAGCCCACCGCAAAGCGGGATGGACTTGCTGCGGCGGGAATCCTACCAGGTCGCTACCCCTGACGCCGCGGGCTTGCGCTGGCGGCCGAGGTGCAACGAGAACCGTAGTCGTGGACAGGCAAGAAGATCAGGGCGGGCAGCAAAGGTTCGGAGTCGGGAAACGCAGCAAGAGGTCGGGTACACGGCAAGGCAAGAACACACTTAAGGAACGCTTTCTCTAAGGCACGGGGCAACGTAGATCCAGCAAGGAAGTGCCGTGGGCCGAACCAATAAATAGGGACAGCGCCCAGCAATTAGCCAATTACTGGCGCACTGTCCCTTTAAATTTACAAGAACGAGCGTGCACGTGCCCTAGGGAGCAGGCACGTGCGCCTCGGCCGGCAGGGAGCGCAGGCATGCCAGGAGCCCGGTCATGTAGGTAATCAGAACGAGTGCGTCCGCAGCACCTCCCGCGGCCAGCGGCGCTACCCGTCCCCGGCAGGGACCCCAGAGATAAGGGACAGGTGCGCCTGCAGTGCGGTGACACTCGCTTCAGCACCCCCCCTTAGGTCTCCCCCTTCTCTTAGGCTGAAGGAACCTATGAACAAGATCTTGGTTCAAAATATTAGATTCCAGTTCCCAGGACCTCTCTTTGGGACCGAAGCCCTCCCAATCAACAAGAAAGAACCGCTTGCCCCAGATGGTCTCTGTGGCCAAGATGTCCTTTACTTCAAAAACATCAGAAGAATCCACTACTGGAGAAGTGTAGCACTCCTGTGAGAGAACCGGTTCAAGACCAGAGGCTTTAGAAGGGAGAGGTGGAAAGCGTTCGGAACCCGGAGTGACGGGGGTAGGCAGAGTTTGTAGGACACCGGGTTCAGCTGTGGAAATACTCTGAAAGGCCCCAGAAACCGTGGGCCCAACTTATAGCTGGGGATCTTGAGGCGTACGTATTTGGAAGAAAGCCAAACCTTGTTCCCTGGAAGGAACGTTGGGGAAGATCTCCTCCTCTTGTCAGCCTGGGTCTTCATGCGGGCCGAAGCCCAGAGTACGGCATGTTGGGTTTCTTGCCAAAGGGCCTTGGTATCCCGAACTTGATCGTCCACAGCGGGAACCTCGGAAGCCGTAGCCAAGGGGAGAGGGGAGGGGTGTGGGTGATGACCATAGACCACAAATGGAGAGACACCCGTAGCGTCAGAGTCCCAATGGTTGTAGTAGAACTCGGCCCATGGAAGCAGCTTGGCCCAGTTGTCCTGGCGGCCGGACACAAAATGGCGCAGGTATTCCCCCAAAATCTGGTTAACTCTCTGTCCATTTGTCTGGGGATGATAGGCAGAAGAGAAGTCCAACTTTACCTGCAAGCGAGAACACAGAGCGCGCCAAAATCTGGAAACAAATGAGACGCCCCGATCGGAGACGATGTGCGAGGGTAATCCATGCAGGCGAAAAATGTGATGGAAGAAATGACCTGCCAATCGAGGGACAGAAGGAAGACCAGGAAGAGGCACGAAGTGGGACATCTTCGAGAACCGGTCCGTGACCACAAAGATGACTGAATTCCCTGAGGAAGAAGGAAGGTCCGTGATAAAGTCCATGTCTATATGTGTCCATTGGGACTCCGGAACCAGCAGAGAGACCAAGAGGCCCACGGGCCTATGTCGTGGGACCTTGTTCCGGGCACATGTGGCGCAGGAGAGGACGAAATCCTTGACGTCCTGAAGCAGAGATGGCCACCAGTAGTGCCGCGAGATAAGAGCGAAGGACTTCCATATCCCAGGGTGAATGGCCAGAAGAGAACTATGTCCCCACTCCAGAATCTTCCACATGAGCGCCGGATGTATGTAAGTCTTGCCCAGTGGGACACTTCAAAGATCTACTGGAGCACGTGGACCAGCTGTTCAGGGGTAATGATGTGCTGAGCAAATGTCGCCACTCCTCCAGAGCTAATTTGATGGCCAACAGTTCCCGATCTCCAATGGCATAATTCCGTTCCGCCGGTGAGAAGGTCGTGGAGAAGAAACCGCACGTGAGAGTCTTGTCTTTGGGGCCCTTCTGTGTAATGACCGCCCCCGCTCCCACGCAAGAAGCATCCACCTCTAGGGAGAAGGGTTTCTCAGAATCAGGACGGACCAAGATGGGTGTAGAGGAAAAAGCTGACTTTAGTTCAGAGAATGCTCTTTTGGCTGCCGGAGGCCAACATTTTGGATTCGCGTTCTTCCTAGTGAGAGCCACGATGGGAGCCACCAATGTAGAGAATAGAGGAATGAATTGCCAATAATAATCGGCGAACCCCAGAAAGCGTTGTATCGCCCGAAGGCCAACGGGTCTAGGCGACTGCTGGATCGCAGAGAGTTTAGCTGGGTCCATCTGTAGACCCCGATCGGAGACTATATACCCGAGGAATGGCAGGCTGGCCTGGTGGAACAAACACTTCTCCAGCTTGACATACAATTGGTTGTTATGCAAACGTTGCAGAACCTGGTGCACCTGTACTCGATGGGTCCGAATGTCTGGAGAAAAAATCAGGATATCGTCCAGATATACTATGAAGCAGGTGTAAAGTAGGTCCCTGAAGACGTCATTGACGAATTCCTGAAATACTGCTGGGGCGTTGCATAGCCCAAACGGCATCAAGAGATACTCGAAATGCTGTCTCAAGTATTGAAGGCCGTTTTCCACTCGTCCCCCTCTCGAATTCTGATGAGGTTGTAGGCCCCCCGAAGGTCCAACTTGGTAAACACCTTGGCACCCCAGAGTCGATCGAAGAGCTCAGAGATCAGCAGTAGGAGGCAGCGGTTCTTCACCGTGATTTTGTTTTGCCCTCTGTAATCAATACACGGACGAAATGAGCCATCCTTTTTCTGTACGAAGAAGAACCCAGCTCCGGCTGGTGAGGAGGACTTGCGGATAAAGCCATTCTGCAAATTCTCCTGTATGTAGGCCGACATGGCCTGAGTCTCGGATACAGCTAACGGCAGGAGCGTCGCTAGGCTGTTTTATTCGGGGCTCGGGCCCCAAATAAAACCCCCTGTATCCCCGAACCTCCCGGGCTCCAGGCCGCTGCCGTGGGCTTGGAGCACCGACTAGCCCTTCAGCTGCATGTGCATCCGCTGGAGGCACATACAGCGGACGGCTTCTGTGGAGCAGAGAGCGAACACTCCCTGCCCTGCAGACGGTGTCGGACTGACCCCGGGTCCGACACTACGGGGCCGCTGGGTCCTCTTAGCGCTGAGGACCTGGCGCGGCCCCGTGCTGCTCAGCTGGCAGCGGCGCGATGTAATTACCTCATCGCGCCGCTGCCTTTCCTCAGGCACACAGCCCGTCATAGACTGTGCACCCGAGGAGCTGCCGGAGGAGCGCAGGACTGAAGAGGACAGAGCGCACTCACCGGGGGGAGTTAAAGTGAGTATTAATGTTGTTATTTTTAATAGCGTTTACCTGCCTCAGTGCCCCTATATACCTGCCTGAGCCCCTATATACCTGCCTGAGCCCCTATATACTGCCTGAGCCCCTATATACCTGCCTGAGCCCCTATATACCTGCCTGAGCCCCTATATACCTGCCTGAGCCCCTATATACCTGCCTGAGCCCCTATATACCTGCCTCAGTGCCCCTATATACCTGCCTGGTCCCTATCTACCTGCCTCAGTGCCCCTAGCTATATACCTGCCTGAGCCCCAATATACTGCCTGAGCCCCTAGCTATATACCTGCCTGAGCCCCTATATACCTGCCTCAGTGCCCCTATATACCTGCCTGGTCCCTATATACCTGCCTCAGTGCCCCTAGATATCTGCCTGTGCCCTATATACCTGCCTCAGTGCCCCTATATACCTGCCTGTTCCCCTATATACCTGCCTGTGCCCTATATACATGCCTGTGCCCTATATAGCTGCCTCTGTGCCCCTATATACCTGTCTGTGACCCCCTATACATATGTCTGTGCCCCCTATATACCTGCGTCAGTGCCCCTATATCTATATACCTACCTGTGAGTGACTATATATATACCTGCCTAATTGACCTTATATATATATACCTGATTGAGAGTGAACCTATATCTATATACCTGCCTGACATTGACCCTATATCTATATACCTGCCTAAGTGACCCTATGTTTATATACCTGCCTAATTGAGGGGACCTATACACCTACCTAACTGAGGGACTTATATACCTATAAGTAAGGAGTTGCTGGAAATGTGAGGATTCTAAGATATTTGTGTCCAAATCTGCAGGGCCGAGTATTGGCCGGGAGCCATCAGAATGAAGGTGTGAACTGGATGGAGAAGAAAAGGGAATGTGAACGACGCTGATCAGAAATTATGTCTCCTGTGAGTCACTAAATGTAACTGCAGTGTAATCACTTATATGTCTGCAGAGCGTCTACATACAACTAGTATCTACCACTATCTGGTCCCTGTATGGCGGTAATATATGTCTGTAAAGCCTGTGTACAGCTGATAGTCACATGAGGTGGTTAGTGGTCAGGTTTTGGCAGGATTATTTGATCCTTAAGTAGTAATAGTTTTGGGTCTTGGTTTTGTAGGAGTTTTTTTAGTAACAATCATTTGTCTGGTATATTTGCTCCATGTGTAGGTGTATGTTTTGGTGACTGTTTAGGGGTATTGTCATATGGAGGTGAGCGGTTTTGAAAAAGTAAATTTGTCAGCTCTGATTTTCATTGTGCAGTGACTGCTGAGGTGATGGACGGGAGCTAAGTGGAATATGCAGAAAATTAGTGACAGGAACAGAAAGTTTTTCTCTGTAAAAACACATCATGCCGCAGTTCACAATGAGGTGCGAAAAATGCTGTGGGAACCCAGCCCTACTGAGCAAAATGTAACAAACAGGGCCCGGGCCCCGGATGTTTTAGGACCCTAGCAACACCCCTGGCTAATGGGTAGACCTTCCCCCGAAGGGGACTAGTACCTGGGAGGAGGTCTATCGGGCAGTCGTCTCCACCTGTTTCTCCGAGAACATGTCCACAAAGTTCTGGTACTCCGTAGACAGGCCTGGCAGAGGCTTGGAGAGCAACTGTGGAGAAGAGGGATACACCAGGCGAGGTGCCATCAGGCAGAGATCTTGGCATTCCGGACCCCAACGCAGGACCTCGCCTGTCCTCCAGTCGAGCGTAGGGGCATGACATGGCAGCCAGGGAAGCCCCAAAAGGATCGCCGAGGAAGACTGAGGCAACACATGAAAGGAGATATTCTCCTTGTGCAATACCCCCACGTGAAGAGACACAGGACGAGTTATGAACCGAATGGAGTCACTAAGGAGTTCCAAACACAAAAGTTCTTGGTAATCGGTTAAGTTTCACCTGCACCAGTTTGGTTAACATGAGCTTCCACTCCTCACGTACAGTACATACTTTCTTTAGCAATGACCAAACCTTAAAATTTCATTATACTTTAATCATATTTCGATATAAAATAGGCAACAGTCTGTAAGACATAGGAAAGTGCAGATACTTATCACACGGCAGTGTAGTCCATTTCTCTGCAAAGCATAGCAATGAGGATTAGCTGGAGGACCCAAGCCGCCCGCACACCTGTGCGACGTTTCGAAGCCAAGCTCCTTTCTCAAGCATGCGCAGTAAGGTAAGTATATCCCTTATATCCGTTTCTATTTTCACAGATAAATACAAATATTTACAAATTACAAAACTTTATAAAAACACTCTCATTTCAAGTTTCTCATTTAACCCTTGGGACTCAGGGCATCGAGTGTGACTATCCAGAATGTTTCTCTTTTTATTAAATGTTCACTGGTTACTATACCAGTGCAAGTTTTAACCCTTTCTAACACGCACCATTTTAATTCAGCAACACTGTGTTGTGCTTCAAAAAAATGGTGAGCAACGGTATTTTCTTCGTATTTGTTACTACCACTTACGTTCCACTCATGGTTCTCTTTGCTGACTTTTTCTTTTTTTGTTTTATAGAGCCTTTTGGCTGACCTATGTTCATTTAGCCTGATTTTAATTTGTCTGCTGGTTTTGCCCACAAATGGTTTGCCTCACGGGCATTTTAACATGTAGATTACAGAACTACTTGTGCATGTATGGTATTCACGAATCTCTATAGGGAAGCCTTGTGTAGGATGGTTAATGCTTGAGCCTCTGATTATACTATTGCAATTTTGGCAATTCAAACAAGGGTATTTACCTTTCTTTTCTGTATATAGTGTTGTTTGTTTAATTCGACTTTTTTCTTTTATGTCAGAACGTACAAGGTTCTGTCATAAAGTACGGCCGTTACTGTAAATGAATAGAGGGTATTCCTTAAATAAAGATCCATATTTTTGATAATAATAATAATAATAATAATCTAATAATAATCTTTATTTCTATAGCGCCAACATATTCCGCAGCACTTTACAAATTCAAGGGTAACATACAGTCATTACACGTTAAAATATTTCATAAGATCCCAATATTTTTTGATGACTTTTTTTCACAATTGTAGCATGTTTGTCATACGTTGATACCATAGCAATTCTATTGTTTCCTCTGTCATCTTTTTTTCTTGGGATCAATATATACTTTCTCTTTTCCTGTAATACTTCATTCCCTATTTTTTATAGGATTTATCTTTTATATACCCGTTTCACTAATTTATCTGTTATTTTTTGCATTTGTTCTATGTATGTCTCATCTTCTGAACAAATACGACGAGCGCTAATATATTACCCTAATATAATACCCTCTAGGTATTGCCTGGAATATTTGCAGGGCATGATAACTTTGGCGGTGAAGTATTTTGTTTCTATCTATTTCTTTGGAATACATTGTAGTTTTTAATCTTTTTCCCTGTCTTGTTATCATTACATCCAGGTAGTGGACTGTCTGTTTATCTTTGGTAACTGTAAATTCAATCGAAGTATGCAACTCATTGATATTTTTTAGAAAAGTATTCAATTGCAATTCCGTGCCACTCCAAAGAACAAACACGTTGTCCACATACCTGTTGTAAAGTTTTAAATATTGAGAAAATTCTGAATTTTGCAAAAATCTTTTTTCTAGTGCTGTCATAAACAGATTAGCGAAACTTGATCCTACAGGGGACCCCATCGAGTCTTCGAAACTTGTCTTCGAAACGTCGCACAGGTGTGTGGGAGGCTCGCGTCCTCCAGCTAATCCTTATTGCTATGCTTTGCAGAGAAATGAAGTACACTGCCGTGTGATAAGTATCTGCACTTTCCTATGTCTTACAGACTGTTGTCTATTTTATATCGTAATATGATTAAAGTATAATGAAATTTTAAAGTTTGGTCATTGCTAAAGAAAGTCACTAAGGAGTTCCCCACTGACCGAGGAAATCACCAGAGGCTTTTCCAGAGAAACCACTGGCAGGCGATATCGGGTTACCAGGGAGGCAAGAATGAAGTTCCCGGCCTACCCTGAATCCAGAAAGGCAGGAACCTGGAAGGGGAGGCCAGCGTCAGTAGTGACCTCCACCGGTATCATCAATCACAGAGAGGGAGAATTAGCACCTAGGGAAGCCTCTCCTATAGCACCTAGGTACGAGCGTTTCCCGAGAGCTGTGGATGCTGCAGACAGCTTCTGCGGAAATGGTCCGGACTGGCGCAGTAGAGGCAAAGATTCTCTGCTCGACAGCGGGACAGCTCTTGTTCTGACAAGTTGGCTCGGTCCACCTGCATGGGTTCCTCGGTGGAGACCTGCGGGAGCGGCAGCGAAGACCTCTGAAACACAGGGGCCAGACGAGGTAGTCGGCAAGGTCATGCCGAGGCACGTTCCTGGCGGAGCTCCTCCTGTCTCTCGGTGAAACGCATGTCTATGTGAGTGGCAAGGGGAATAAGTTCACCCAGGGAATAAGGAAGATCTCTAGCTGCAAGTGCATCCTTAACCCTGCACGACAGACCTTTCTTGAATGTGGTGCAGAGGGCGGCATCATACAAGCACAGCTCAGACGTTAGGGTGCGGAACTGTAACGCATAGTCACCTACGGAGGAGTCACCCTGGCGTAGGTTCAGGGGCGCCGTCTCAGCAGAAGACGCACGCGCTGGCTCCTCGAAAGCTGCGGAATTCCATGAGGAAGGCCTGTAGGTCCATTGTCATAGGGTCGTTCCGGTCCCAGAGAGGTGTCGCCCAAGCCAAGGCCTTTCCGGATAGCAGGCTCACCACAAAAGCCACCTTTGACCTTTCCGTGGGGAACTGGTCGGCCATCAGCTCCACATGCATGGAGCACTGGGTAATGAACTCCCTGCAAAGCTTCAGGTCCCCGTAGAACTTGGTGGGTAATGGTAGTCGCAGCTTTGGGCCCACGATTGCCAGCGGGATGGCTGGAGGAAATGGAGCCAACGTCGAAGAAGTTGGTTGCTGCTGCTTGGACGCCAGGAGTTGTCGCATCATGGCGGACAGCTGGCCCAATTGCTGTGCCTGTTGTGCAATCTGCTGTGACTGCTGGGCAACAATGGTCATAAGATACGCAAGACTTGGCTGGCGCACCTTGGCGGGATCCATGGCTGGATCTAACTGTCGAGATCTAACGGCCGAGATAGTGGATCCACTGGACCACCGCAAGCAATGGCAACAACCGTGCCAGGGAGTGGAGTCTAAGTAGGTCCCGGTTTCCGCCAGAGCCCTACCAGGTCGCTACCCCTGACGCGGCGGGCTTGCGATGGCGGCCGAGGTGCAGCGAGGTACAGAATCATCAGACGAGAACCGTAGTCGTGGACAGGCAGGAAGGTCAGGGCAGGCAGCAAAGGTTAGGAGTCGGGAAACGTAGCAAGAGGTCGGGTACACGGCAAGGCAAGAACACACTTAAGGAACGCTTTCTCTAAGGCACGGGGCAACTTAGATCCAGCAAGGAAGTGCCGTGGGCAGAACCAATAAATAGGGGCAGCGCCCGGCAATTAGCCAATTACCGACGCGCTGGCCCTTTAAATTTACAAGAACGAGCGCGCGCATGCGCTACGGCCAGCAGGCGGCGCAGACAGGACAGGAGTGCGGTCAGGTAAGTAATCAGAACGAGTGCGCCCGCAGCCCGTCCTGCAGCCAGCGGCGCTACCCATCCTTGGCAGGGACCCTGGAGATGAGGGAAAGGTGCGCCCACGGCCCGAGGGCCGAAGCGCGGCGCCACTCGCTACAGTTGGCTTTCTTTTAGGCCACAAGCTGAAAGCTTAGTTTTGGGGCATTCTGAGGTAAGGTGGTGCCTGAGCCAACTTTTGGGGATTGGCTCTTTAACACTGCCGTATGTTTTGACCCGCAGAAGAACAGCCAGACAAAGGGGAAAGGTGGTGCCTGAGCCAGACTTGTGGTATTGGACTACACTGCCCTGTATGTATGACCTGCAGAAGAACAGCCAGACCAGTAAGGTGGTGCCTGAGCCGACTTGTGGGATGCTCTACCACTGAGTAAAAGTAGAACACATATATGATTCTTGAGCCAGACTTTGGATGCACAAGTTATGTATGATGAAAACAGCCAGACAAGGGTAAAGTGGTGCCTGAGCCAGAATTGTGGTATTGGCTCTACACTGACCTGTATGTATGACCTGCAGATGAACAGCCAGACCAGGGTAAAGGTGGTGTCTGAGCCAGACTTGTGGTATTGGCTCTACACTGCGCCTGTATGTATGACCTGCAGAAGAACAGCCAGACCAGGGTAAAGGTGGTGCCTGAGCCAGACTGGTGGTATTGGCTCTACACTGCCCTGTATGTATGACCTGCAGAAGAACAGCCAGACCAGGGTAAAGGTGGTGCCTGAGCCAGACTTGTGGTATTGGCTCTACACTGCACCTGTATGTATGACCTGCAGAAGAACAGACCAGGGTAAAGGTGGTGCCTGAGCCAGACTTGTGGTATTGGCTCTAAACTGCCCTGTATGTATGACCTGCAGAAGAACAGCCAGACCAGGGTAAAGGTGGTGCCTGAGCCAGACTTGTGGTATTGGCTCTACACTGCCCTGTATGTATGACCTGCAGAAGAACAGCCAGACCAGGGTAAAGGTGGTGCCTGAGCCAGACTTGTGGTATTGGCTCTACACTGCCCTGTATGTATGAGCTGCTAGAAGAACAGCCAGACCAGGGTAAAGGTGGTGCCTGAGCCAGGACTGGTGGTATTGGCTCTACACTGCCTGTATGTATGACCTGCAGAAGAACAGCCAGACGTGCCCGAGCCAGACTTGTGGTATTGGCTCTACACTGCCCTGTATATATGACCTGCAGAAGAACAGCCAGACAGGGTAAAGGTGGGTGCCTGAGCCAGACTTGTGGTATTGGCCCCTTTCACTGTTCTGTATGTATGACTGCGAAGAACAGCCAGACCAGGGTAAAGGTGGTGCCTGAGCCAGACTGGTGGTATTGACTCTTTACTGCCCTGTATGTATGACCTGCAGAAGAACAGCCAGACCAGGGTAAAGGTGTCTGAGCCAGACTGGTGGTATTGGCTCTACACTGCCCTGTATGTATGACCTGCAGAAGAACAGACCAGGGTAAAGGTGGTTCCTGAGCCATATTGTGGTATTGGCTCTACACTGCCCTGTATGTATGACCTGCAGAAGAACAGGTGAATATATTCTGGTGCAGTCTATACTACTTTAAAGCGATTTAGAACTGGCCTGTCAGTGCCAAGGTTCCTACATGTCGCCCATAGTATATGTGGTGTAAAGCTTGTAAAAATTGTGCCAGAATTCTGGCGCAACTGTCTTGATAAATCTGCCCCAATGTGTCATAAGAAAACATTCTCAAAATCACATGGATAGGTAAGGCATTAAAAAGTTATTCCCAGGTAAAGTGACACATGTCAGATTTGAAAAATGAGGCTTGGTCCTTAACAGGCTAAGACCTTAAAGGGTTAAAATATAATCATGTGTGTATTTTCTGTTTCTGGATTGTGTGTCTATGGACAATTTATATTAAAGTCTTCAGGTTTTAGATTCATCCACTTTGTTGCAAGCAAATATGTTATCGAAGCTGAGTCACGGAGCGCAGCATAACACAAGCATTGTGTGGTCTGTTTAATAAGTGTTCATGGATGAGCAAAATAGCAGCTAATGGAGAGCCCTTTCCCCCCAATGCTAATTAATTGTGTTTCCGAGTATCCTGAGCTGAATATGTAAGAAGACATTGCAGACGGAGGACAATACTCAGATCAAGTCCACATTTCCTGAGACGTCTAGTTCTCTCCATCATATTACATAATTGACACATCAATGGATACAGAGCGGGTCCGAGCGTTTGATGTAATCTACGTCTCCAGACGACTGAGCATTATTTCCATACCTCTTATTAGGACATAAAAAGGAAGTTTTCCATTATATGCAAGGTCTTAGAGAAGACCTTACCTTTGATTAGAAGTTTAGGAAGGAGTCTTTAGTATATTTGAAAACTTCCTGTTTTCATTTCTGTGCATTTTGTAAGTGGAATTGAAGGATTATGTTCCAAATTAATTAAAAGCACATTAATTTTTAATACATTTTGCACATTGTTTTCTGTCATAAAGGTGGTTTCTCACTATAACGATGAGCTTTTCTTTTTCTTTTTTTCAATTTTAATTTTTATTGAAATTTTGTCAATTATTACAATGATTAGCTATTAACATGTAGAAAAAGGTAAATAGAAAAAGACTATTACCAAATACATTGCTATGTTGATTTTGCTTTTTTAAGAGATAAAGAAGATTTTATCTCTTCTTAGAGCATCCAAGTTTCGCTGGTTATGATGATCTCCCCCTGCTCTCTGTTATCTCTAATTGCTTTCAGCTGCTGTCAGTCAGTCTGACCTTGGTGAGTCACTCCCTGCTGAGTGTTATCTGTAGCACAGAAGCTTTGTTTATCTAAGGTAATGACACGTTTTAAGCCTTAGGGGCCATTCACATGGCACAGGACAAATACCGGTTGGTTTATCCGACCGGTATTTGTCCTGTTTTCGTGCCGTGCACACGGCCGTGGGGGGACGGCTTTTCTCCGCGATTAGCCCTCCCCCTTCACATAAACATGTTAATATTCCGTCCGAAAACAGGACGGAAGAATGAACATGTTTATGTTTTTTTCGGACCGCCAGCGGTTTTCTATAGTGGTCCATTGAAAAACCGTCTGAAAAAACGTCCACAAACCTGTGCCATGGGAACAAGCCCTTACCGCTCTGTAGCTTTGTACATTCCAGATTATGAACCTCCTGCACTCATGTCACTGTAACAGGATAAGCTAGTAATAGTAGAGCTTATTTGGCAATCACTGCTGTAGAACCACCACCAGCCTGACCAGGAAGTGTGAGCCTAAAGTTGATTGTGGCTCTGTAAAACTGCATGGTGAGAACATCCCTTTAAAGTCGAAAAATAAACTTATGAACAAAATAGGAAAAATAGCCAGATTACCTGTAATGCAGATATATATTGCACGGATTACACCCCTTTTCTAGGTGTGGTCACCACTATCCAGGAAAAACAACTGGATCAAGCAAAATATGAACGTGGAATAAAAAGTCCAAATTTACTGAAGCAAATTAAAAAAACAAGTTTGGAAAGTCAGAGCTGTTAAAAAAATGAAGTTATGCCTTTATGTGCCGGTGTGGAAAGGGGTTTTGCCACAATCTCATTTCATACCTTCTGCATCCAGCTCTACAGCTCTGTGTGCTCAGAAGGGGGCGTGTGTGATTTGTTTGAATTGCATATTATGTGACCCAGCAGGATGACATCACCAGGCCTTTCCTCTCTCTAGTCAAAGAAAGGTCTATTTATATAAAGCATTGTGAGTAGCTGAGAGGTTAAGTTTTTGCCTCCAGGCACAAGGATCTTAGGTTCAAATCCCTGCAGGAACCAAATCTGTGAATTTTATTTTCTCTTTATCAGTGCACAGACCTCATTGAGGTTACTTTTTTTATTTATTTGCACTGTTTGACTAATTACAAAGGAATACAGAGGACGGGAGTAGAGTGACAGCACCTGGGGTTTGAACACTCAGTAGCTGCCTGAGAGGAGAAGTGATGTCTGAGCATGTGCAACCAGGACTAAGAAGCTCTCATCCCTGGTCATATCCCCTGGAGATGAGATGTAAATGGATCACTAAGGAAGCAGCTAAAACAATGCAAAATTTTTAATAATAATGAATGGTGAAATTTTTTTTTATTTCATTTGCAAGCTTCTCACGTCAATTTTACTTTGTGGCAAAACCCCTTTAAATCACTGGACCTATGGTAATTTTACACCAATTTTTAAAACATGCAGGTGGCAAAAAAATAGCACATTTTTGTTTCAAATATGGAATACACAGTCATCTGAGGCCTTTTTTATCACCACAAAACTATCGCAAATCTCTTGATAAATTTCCCCCATTTTACAGATCACTTCATTGCTTACTTCTAGATTCCATAGTAGGTCTGTGTAGACATGTAGAAATGTAGACGTTTGTATGGATGGTGATTCCATGCATTCTGTGACAACTCTGCTATTTACAATGCTGACTGAGTAGTCTTGTTAAAAAGGCTTCACGGTGGTTGGGGGTTATGTAGAGACCCTCTAAAGTGGACATTTCTGGAAGGGCTTGTGAATGTTCCTAACTAGATAACAAATGGGATTCACATGTTCAGAGGTATGCAGACCTGGCTCATATTGATGTCCGAGGTTCCATTGGGATTCGATAAATGATGGACACCAATGGCCTCTGACAGACCCCATTGACTACCATACTATATACTACTATTTTTGACAGAATCTACGCCGGTGGCTCACAATGGAGCCTCTTATGCATGTGTGAACCTGACCTAATAGTCTTGGAGGGTGTAACTTGGCCACTAGTGATGTTCTTAGCACTGGGAATATTGGACAAGTGCCAATTTCACTTGTATGTAAATCCTCAGGATGCACAGGCAGCTGTGGTCTCCGTGCCTGCACGGAGTGGGAACAAGGAGACAAGACCTTCAGGGTTTTTTATTTATTATTTTTTTTATTTTTGTGATTGGTGGATAGAGGACTATATTAGGGAGAAAAAGGACACTGCCTACTCTATATATACGCTAGAGCGTCTTCTATCCACCTATTATATATGTACTTAAAGGGGGTGCTTGCTACTTTCAAAATCAGGGGCACAAAAGAAAACATTATTACTATGTAGGAGGGGGGTATGGATAACTTCTGTGCAAGGAGCACTAAAGAGGGTATTAGTATTGTGCGGAGGCACAAAAGGGCTCCATTACTGGGTGGGGGAACAAAGCTCTATTACTGCTTGGGGACATTTTTACTCTGTTGGACACAAAGTGGAGCATTAATAGAGCGTGAAAGCACACTAAGCAGTATCACACAATAGGAGTAGCACTATTATTGTGGGGCATTGCTTTCATCTGGGGCACTATGGATGGATAGAGATGGGGAGGTTGTTGGTGAAGCGTGGAATCTAAGATGTTTGACTAAGGGCCTTCGTTCCATGGCTAGAAACATGTCAGACTGTGCCCTGTATGTTTGTGCTTTTGCTCCCGAGTTCAAATAAATGTATCTTTTTACTGCTACCCAAGACGCCGAACCTTCTTGTTTATGATGAGCAAATTCTAGAGAGCTGAGATATTGCTGGAAAAGAGAAAGAGAAAGTGAATGACTCCTTTCAGAGAAGACGTCACTTTTGAGTCACTGGATGTAATTGCACTGCAATCACTTCCATGTTCAGCAGAGCGCCTGAACTGGCATCTACCACTATACAGTCATTGCTTGGGGGCAACCGCCTGGAGTGTCAAATCCAATTAAATGGGGAGGGAGCTGTGGGCAGTCTCTAACCCCACCTCCCCAGGATATGGCCCTTTTACACTGCAGGTTTACTTAAACCTATAGTGGGTGTAAGAGAGCTAACGACATGTGACTGTGATGTTAACACAGGTTCTTTAGCACCACAAGGGAGGAGGAACTTTATGTTCAGTGAGGAGTGGTACATCAGTGGTCTATAAGTGACAGGTGGTCTACAGTAATGATCTATATGTTACAGGGGGCTACATCAGTCGTCTATATATCACAGTGAAGAGGGCTACATCAGCGTTTTTTATGTGACAGCAGGGCCTACAGCAGTGATCTATATTTGGCAGCAGGAGGCTACAGGCAGTGCTAAATTGTGACAGAGAAGTGGGCTATAGCAGTGGTCTATATGTGACACGTGGGCTATATACATGGTCTATATATCACAGAGGGGGGCTACATCTGCAGTCTTAATGTGACAGGGAGGTTACAGTAGTGCTCTATATGTGACAGAGAAGGTGACTATAGCAGTGGTCTATATATGACACGTGGGCTACAACAGTGGTCTATATGTAACACCTGGGCTGCATGCATGGTCTTTATATCACAGAGGAAGGGGCTACATCTGCAGTCCTAGTCTAGCAGGTAGGCTACTTACTCTATATGTGACAGAGAAGGGGACTATAGCAGTGATCTATATGTCACATGTGCAGACGAAAGCAGGCCTTGTGCAATCATCTACAACATGTATAGGGGTCACTATTATTGTCTGGCGCCCAATTTGAGGAATTATGTGTTAAGGCTTATTTTTGGGGACACTATATAGCGCTATTATTTTGTGTCACTTTCTCTGTGGCACTATTTACAGCAGGCACAGATATGGGGCAGTGAAAGGAGCAGCACTGAGGACAGCACTAGGATAGGAAGTTGTAGAGGTGAGGAATAGGTGGGGAGGAAAGTGGGAAACAAGTCGTCTTTGCCTTCTGAACTGGATTGGGGGGGAAGAGAATGTTAACAGCTCTAGTCAGAGAAGATGTCACCTGTGAGCCGACATTGTCCCATTAATATTTCTTTTCCAAAATTATCCTTAAACAGATATAATAGCTTTTATAATGTTTAATTTATTGTGTTGACATAATGAACAATGTTGGGGGAGAGGCACTTATAAAACTTTTGCACTAGGAAACTTAAAGGAGTTGTCTCATTACAAGCTTTCAGCCCATCTCTGTGCCTGGCAGTTGAATTCAGGGGCGTGCTTCTTGTCTGCCTCTTCTCCTCCCTCTTCCCCCCTCCCCTCAGCACACAGACAGCTCTCCTCCATAACTTCTATACAGCAGGGGAGGGGGGGCGAGGGGGTTTGCTGCCAGAGTTAACCCTGTGTGTGCCTGCCTAGGTCTGCTGCAGGCTCCTGGATCAGCTGTATTGTTAGCTCCACGGAGACATAGAGAGAGGGCTGATCTATGAGTGTGGAGCCAGAGGTCTGTGAAGCTGTGATTGCTAATAACAGAGCAGGGGGGATGCAAGTGTTCCTATACCCCCCTGCTGTAGCATACAGATCTGCACATCTCCAGCAACAAACAGACCCTGTCAGAACAGACACAGGGCAGCTGTGAAGTGTTACTATACTCAGGATGTGTCACTAGTACAGCAGAGCATGAAGCGTTCACATGCCCCCTGATCTGTATAGTATTAGTATAATCACAGCTCCACAGACACATCATGATTATAGTAACACACAGGGTCACTGCTATCTCATCTATTGATCAGCCTCATCTCTGCTCTTCTCAAACTGTGTAGAGAGCAGGAGGGAGCAGGCACACACAGGGTTAATCCAGGCAGCACAGACACAGAAGCCAGAGCCCTCCCCTTCCCTCCACTACAGAAGCATTCTGTGTGGGAGGGGCTCTCTGCTCCAACCTGTATTCAGAGGCTGATGAGTCATACAGACCTGACAGCCAGTGAGATAAGGATCAACAGGTCCTCTGCTATAGAGATTTGAGAAGCAGATGTACTACTACTAACAGGGCTAACTCAAAATCAGTAGGACATTTGTAATGAACATATATTGCAAAGCTGCTTGTTTTTTTAAAGATCTTTTAATTAAAACCCAATCATTGTAGCGAGAAAACCCCTTTAAGTGTTAAAACGTCCATGGTCAGTGACAGGGCGTGACACAAGACCTGCCTGCTGATGGTCTTCATTAACGGTGAGTTTCTCACAGTTTCTCAGATCATGGAAGGTGGTGGGAGGAAGTTTTTTCTCTAAGATTCCTCAGAGCTACTTAGCAGTGAAACTGACCTGTATGAGCATAATGTTGGGTTTAGTGTGATGGTTTATATTCAGTAACTGTATGGCGGTATTATTCAGTCGTATTTTTTCTTCATGTATAAAGTATTTTTGATACCATTTGGTGCTAATATAAAGTTATGATGTGGTTGTAAAATTGTCCTAAGCTAAGATGTCAGCACTATTCAACATGACGTGGTCTTGTGGTTGGGAGATCCAACTAAAAATTAGTATAGCGTTCCTTGAGCAAGGCTCCTGCATAACCCTATTTCCAGGATTATGGTGTGGGGTGGCATAATGTATGTTAGCTGGGTCGTTCTAACCTAATTTTCTGCTCAGAGTAACTGATTTGGTTGTTGAACCACTGCTGCAGCCATTTTGCCAGAGTGTCGCAGAAGCCATTTTTCAACAGCACAATGGCAGACCTACTGTGAGCAGCCTGCGTGGCCTAAATGTGCTATAATGGCCTGCAGCGTCTCCAGCCTTGATCCCCACTGAGCACATCTGGGACATTAGACAGCAATAGCAAAGGAGCTGGCAGCAACTAGTCTAGATGATTTTCCCAAGTGCATTCAGCGTTGCATAACATCCTAACCTCACTGATAGCTGCCACGGCGAACAAGTGTGTGTATGTGTGCAGGGTGCTTATGCTCGATACTGGAGAAAGCAAGAGGTTTTTAATATTTTGTTTACATTTTTTTTTTTATAATATGGCTCTTTGTTTTTTCCTTTCCTTTATTCTTTTTTTCATAATTTTCCTGTCACAGCCGGTCATAATAATATGGCTCTTTGTTCTTTTCCTTTCCTTTGTTCTTTTTTATTTTTATTTTTTATAATTTTCCTATCACAGCCGGTCATAATAATATGGCTCTTTGTTCTTTTCCTTTCCTTTGTTCTTTTTTTTTTAATTTTCCTATCTCGGCCGGTCATAATAATATGGCTCTTTGTTCTTTTGCTTCCCACCTTCCAAGAGCCATAACTTTTTTATTTTTGTATCTACATAGACATATGAGGGCTTTTATTTTGCGGGACAAGATGCACTTTCTAATGGTGTTATTGACCGCACCAAAGAATATACTGGGAAACTGAAAAAATTCAATGTGGGATGAAATATGAAAAAAAATACTTGTGCCATGTTTTTGGGGGTTTTGTTCTCATCCCTAAGAATAAATGCTTTGCTATCTATATTCTGCATCTTCATACAATTCCGGCAATACGGAATATGTAGGGTTTCCTTTATGTTTAAGTACCATAAAAAAATCCAAACATTCTCTACTTCTTAAATTTGCGCCGCAGCGCCATCTTCAGCACCATCTTTTTCTACTACCATCTTTGGCTTTTACTAAATAGTGTTAAAATATGAGACCAATCCCCTATATCAATAAACAATACGGTACCACAAATATAGAAAATGTTCAAATACCTAATAGGATTAGGAAAGAAGGGAGTAATTAGATAAAACCCCTCTGACCTTGTCTGACAGTGGGGTCATCGCCCTGAAAAGAGCGGCTCTAAGCGTATTGCAAATGCCAAGTTACAAAGTTATAATTATAGCTGGCAAATGATATAAATATTATAACTGGCAAACATAGGATACTTAGCTGCTACCCCAGGAGGCGTATGATGACGCAGTCAAAGGAGCATACAAAAAAGGATGGTTACACCTAAGATGAAGGCCTCCAGTTATTTATATTATTTGCCAGCTATAATTATATCACAATATATTATGCCATTTTTATTTGATTTACCTACAGCTTATTTGTTCCCCTCATGAACCCTCTTTTGAGAGAGAAACGCATCGGTAACTAGCTGAGGTGACTTGCTTTGTAACTGTGGCATTCTGCAATAAGAGGGACCGTCGTACACTTTTAAGCATGAGATGCTCTTTTCAGGGCGATTACCCTGCTGTCAGACTAGGTCACAGGGGTTTTTATCTAATTACTCCCTGCTTTCCTAATCCCTCTTAGGTATTTGCACATTTTCTATATTTGTGGTACCTTATTGTTTATTGATATAGGGGATTGGTCTCATATTTTAACATTATTTAATAAAAGTTATATTTTAGCTGGGAAATTTATTTTGCAGTGATAGGTTGTTATATTTCTCTAAACTATATCATATATTGGTGTGTTTCTACAACCTCAATTCCCAAAAAGTTGGTACACAAAACAAATTGTGAATAAAAACTGAATGCAATGATGTGGAGGTGCCAACATCTAATATTATATTCAGAATAGAACATAAATCACAGATCAAAAGTTTAAACTGAGAGAATGTATCATTTTAAGTGAAAAATATGTTGTTTCAAAATTTCATGGTGTCAACAAACCCCCAAAAAAGTTGGGACCCGTGCCGTTTTTACCACTGTGTGGCACCCCCCTTCTTCTTACAACAGTCAACGACGTCGGGGACAGAGAGAGACCAGTTTCTCAAGTTTAGAAATAGGAATGCTCTCCCACTCATGTCTAATACAGGCCTCTAACTGTTCAATCATCTTGGGCCTTCTTTGTCGCACCTTCCTCTTTATTTATTTATATGTTCTCTATAGGTGAAAGCTCTGGACTGCAGGCTGGGCATTTCAGTCCCCGATCCCCTCCTACTAGCCAGATGTTGGGGATTTCTGCAGAATGTGGTCTGGCATTATCTTGTTGAAAAATTCACGGTCTTCCCTGAAAGAGATGACGTCTAGATGTTGTTCTAGAACCTGAACATAGCTGTCTGCATTAATGGTGCCTTTCCAGACATGCAGGCTGCCCAGGCCACAAGCACTCATGCCACCCATACCATCAGTGATGCAGGTTTCTGAACGGAACGTTGATAACAACTGGGTTGTCCCTTTTCCTCTCTGGTCCGGAGGGCATGGCGTCCCAATGTTTCCATAAAGAACTTCAAATCGGGACTGACCACAGAACAGTTTTCCATTTTGCCACACTCCATTTTAAATGACCCCTGGCCCAGTGCAAGCGGCTGAGCTTGTGGAGCTTGCTTAGAAATGGCTTCCTCTTTGCACTGTAGAGTTTCAGCTGGCAGTGGCGGATGGCGCGGTGGACTGTGGTCACTGACAATGCTTTCTGGAAGGATTCTGAGCCCATTTCGTTGTTTCCTTGACAGTGGCGTTCCTGTTTGAGGGCAGTGACGTTTAGGGCCTGGAGATCACGAGCATCCAGTGGAGTTTTACGGCCTTGACCCTTACGCACAGCGATTGTTCCAGATTCTCTGAATCTTTTGATGATGTTATGTATGGTTGATGATGATAACTTTAAAGTCTTTGCTATTTTACACTGGGTAACACCATCCTGGTATTGCTGCACTATCTTGGTGATCCTCTTACCATCTTGGCTTCAGAGAGACACTGACACTCTGAGGAGCTCTTTTTATACCCAATCATGTTGTCAATTCACCTAATTAGTGTTGATTGCTCTTCCAGCTGTTCGTTATATGCTCAGTCATTTTTCCAGCCACTTATTGCTACTTGTCCCAACTTTTTTGCCATTTGTAGACACTGTGAAATTTTGAATCAACATATTTTTCCTTTCAAATGTTACATTTACTCAGATTTAACTTTTGATCTGTCATCTATGTTCTATTCTGAATAATATATTAGATGTTGGCACCTCCACATCATTGCATTCAGTTTTTATTCACTATTTGTTTAGTGTTCCAACTTTTTGGGAATTGAGGTTGTTCTACCATCTATGGACCTGAGTGCTGGTGCATTTTTTGAGGGCTAATGTTTACTTTTTATCGGCTTCATTACTTTTTAATCGGCTTCATAGATGTGACTTTTTGATCTCTTTTTATTCCAATTTTTAAGGGGACGTGAAATAACCCCAAAAAATGTAATTTTGGCATTTGAATTTTTTTTCTTCTATTGTGTCAGCATAAGGGATAAATGATGTTATATTTTGATTGAATCAGACTTTTACAGACACGGTGATACCAATTGTGTGTAACTGTTTAATTTTTTTTCATTTGTAAAATGCAAAAAGTGCGGTGATTTGAACTTTTAATATTTTATTTTATTTTTATGCTTCTAATTTTTTTCTTTTCTTTTAACAGTAAATTCCTCTAGGGTACTTGATTAATAGAGGATGTGATTGTTAGCACACTCTTCTGCATTGTACAAACAATGTAGATAGGTGTACAAAGATGGCGGTTCTATCACTTCCTGCTCTGATAGTGAGGATAGCTTGGTGGTTCTCTTCCAGGCTTGCTAAGGGCCTAAGAGGTGTAGATGTTATCAACAGGACATAATAAATGTAAAGAAAGCTGGAAACTCCTCCAGTGCAGAAAAAGAGTAACCCATTATCCTTTCATGTATTGTTCTCATCATTGTCCTGTTGGTCTAGTTTAATGCTATATAGTTCTGTAAAGAAAACAATGGCATGATCATTATGCAGTGTCAGACTCGGGGGGCCTAGGGCCAACTAGGGGAGTTGATCTTGGGGGCCCACCCTATGGCTACTGTACATGAAAATAGTACATGTTAAAATTGCACAAAAACCATGGTCGGTTCTCATTTTTTTGCCGTCAGCCCATACAATTGATTGTATGGGAAGACGACAAAAAAACTAAAAGCACCAGTGTATTATACAACATGTTCCTAAATCTGCCGGCGCCAGAAGACGAGCTGACAAAAAATGACCTGTGGAGACTGCACATTATTGTCTATGGGCTGCCTGGACGATCGTATTTTCTGCAGTTTTAAAATCCTAAAACCACCGAAAATACGATCGCATTGCAATGCCGTGGAGGCATAGTGTCTTACACAGCTGTCTGTCATTAGGTCACCATCACATGACAGTGAATTCAACACTGATATACAGTCCTCTGTATATATACACAGTAGGTACCTATGCCCCCAGTAGGGAGATAAGTAGATAGATATATATGTCCCCTGTAGGTATGTTTGCAGGTAGATAGGTAGGTATATATCCCTATATACAGACCCATGTAGGTATACAGCCCACTGCAGATAGGTATATATACAGCCACCTGTCGGTATATATACAGTCCCCTGTAGGTATATTGACCTTTGTAGATAGGTAGGTATAAATCCCCCTGTAGGTGTATTTGCCACTTGTAAGTAGATATGTGCCCTGTAGGTATATAGCGTCCTGTAGGTATATTGACCATTGTAGATAGGTAGATATACAGCTCACTGTAGGTATATTTTCTCCTTGTAAGTAGGTGTGTGCCATGTAGGCTTGTATATAGCCTCCTAGTGGGCCCCTAGAGTAAACTCCACCTGTGGACCCTAGGCACCCCAGTCCGACACTGTATACAGCCCCTGTAGGTATATAGCCTCCTGTAGGTATACAACCCCTATTTGTATTTAGCCTCCTGTATGTATATAGCCTCCTGTAGGTAGATAAGGCTCCTTCTGACTGATTAGAAAAAAATAAAAAAACATATATTCACCTCTCCCCATTCCCCTTCTGAGGAGCTCGCTCCAGGAGCTAGTATCCGGTGTGAGTGGCGGACATGATGACACCATTTACGCTGGGACGGTGCCATTGAGACCTTCTAGATTAGAAGCCTACGGGCTTTTGGCCTAGGAGATACAGCGGTGCAGAAGGCATGAGAACATTGCTGCATCACGCCTGCTGTGCCGCTTACTCCAGTGGGCCTCTGCAGGTCCGGTCCTGCACACCGACGTGCTGCTGATTGAGCTCAGGGCCCACCGGGGGTTTCACCAACTCCTTGGTGGGCCAGTCTGACCCTGTCAATTATGTCATTACCTACTATTTGTAATGAGACCACATAGAGAGAAGCAGCACCAATAGTGAAGTGAGATCAGTCTTCCGCACCATTCAGGCGTTTCATCTCTTTACAGCTAGAAAAAGACAGGATTTTATTTTTAATTGCACAGGACTGCTGAAATAGAAAAAAATACTGCCAAAAATTCCCCAAAAATTGTTTTTCGGTAACATTGGTGTTTTTTTTTTTTTACAAAAATACTCCTTTCTGATAGAAAAGTCCTTTTCAGGTTCAGATATAAACAGCAATCACGGCAGTGACCAGCAGGTGCTGCAATTGTATCAGTAAAACAGCTGCAGCGAATGAAATGAGATGAAGATGTTCTATAAAATATCACAGGATTGCCCTGAATATAGACCACTTCCCCTCCCAACCTCCGTCGCTTCTATAAAAGAGGTTGCAGCTGGGACGCTACTTGGAATTTGCTTTCCCTGAACCAAAGCTTCCTGTCCCTTCTACAAATGAATGATATTTTGTCTATTCTTCATGTCATCATATCAATCTCCCCCCCCCCCTCACCTATCCCCCCATCCCACAGCAGATCATTGCACGGAGTGATCTATTATAAACTAAATGCCTGTAATAACCCAAGCTTTGAGGACATCACCCTCTAATTTTGCTGGTAAAATGAGTCTCAGCAATTTTCCTGGAGGAACAGGACAGCCGCAGTAATTACCCCAAATCACTTTGCGCCAATGTGTCTTTTAAGGTGACAATTTTGGGACCATGAATTTATCTGATTACAGCCAAATGGTTTAGGTGGAAATGCCCTTAAATTCTCTTCTAAGAAACCCTGCAGATCTCAGCCCCAGCAGCAGCAGCCGCGCTCTTGATGATAATCACAGGGTCTAACTTTTATTACATTTTACCATTTATAGTCTCTCATTTCCCCTATGCTCTCTCCCTGCTCTCAGTAGTGCAGGACTCCTTTGTCTCGGAGGGACATTTATTATGTATCTGCTCATTCTGATCTTCCTTGTGAACGGAATGACAATAGTGAGGACTGACTGAGGCAGAGGAATAGGAAACATATGGGGTATAAGGTGGTTTCAGGCAGAAATTACACAGAACCCTATGGTGACCGACGTTCGGCTCACTGTAAACCCAGGAGTCTGGGTCTTGAGACTGTAATATGGAGACTTAAAGGGGTTTTCTCATTACATTAAATTGTCTTCAGAATAAGGGGACAGTGAAAACAAGCAAGTTTGCAATTAGATGTCATTTGCAAAGTTGCCTTGTTTTCACAGGATCCCTTATCTTTGTTTTGTGTAAACACTGTTCCCCAGTGCCGGCCGGATCCCACCTCCTTTCATTTCATTGGCTGACGGCTCTACTAATTTACATTCTGTCTGGCCTGCGGTCGTATTCACAGGAGAGTGCATTCCTGCCTCTCTCACTCAGAATAAGGGGCCGGCAACATTTCACTCTGCACAGCCAGGAGCTTCACAGTGACACTGCAGCTGCTTCTACAATCAGAAAACAGCAGAATTGTGCTCGGTGCCTAATGCTCCTGCGTGTAAGGGGCCGGAAGCAATTTCACTCTGCACAGCCACCAGCTCCTCAGTGACACTACAGCTGCTTCTACAACTAGAAAACAGCAGTTGTGCTCAGTGCCTAAGATCTGTGCTGCTCTGGATGAGTTCATAGAAGACTGGATTCAACTGTAACAAACCTCCAGGGGTTTTGAGAGGTTAGAAAGGAGATCCCCCCGGGGGGGCCCCTGAAGTTCATAGAAGGAAAATGTTCCCTAGGACTGAAAATTTTCAAGCCTGTGGTATGTAAACAACTCTTACAAAATAAGACTGCATAGGGAGAGGAACGACACAGTGACATGTGGACTCAGACAGAGGGGGGTGGGGGAGAGCACACTGACTCGGGAGCAAGCAGGAACAGTGAAGGGGCGGATGAGGTCACCCCTTTCAGTTAAGAAACATTCAGCTGGGAGGGGAAGAAACGCCCCTGGATTTCAGAGCTGAGAAACTGAAAGTACAATGAAACAAACGAACTGATGAAGCGATAAATCCCCTTTAAAGGGAATAGGTCACCATTATTTATTTTTTTTACTTCTTTATTCTTCTCAACTTTCTTTATTTTCTGACTGTAGATTTTTTCTATTTTGTTTCCTGTATAAATTACATGGGCAGCCATCTTGTCTGAGCTGCTTTTCACAGCATTTAGATATGGTTTATATGGACAAATGCAATTGAGTCACATTATTAAGACCACTAGCAAATATCCAGAATTACCGTTGTGTGCAGCATGTCAGACGGCAGCTAGACAGGATGGGAATGACTCAGTAATGTCCAGTGAGTTCCACAGCTGCTGGAGGGTGTGAACAGCCCACAAGCTGCGCAGTTTCCAAAAAATACTGCTACCCTTCCCCTGAAAGCCAATAATCATCCCTTTTTGAAACCCTGATAAAATTGCCCCTTTTACCCATGACAGCAACAAGTGATGTGTGTGCAGCCAGCCTATCACCAAGCCAGCTCTCAACACATGGCTTTCTTCATGAGCTATGTACACTGTTGACGTCAAAGTTAAGAAGTGGTCATAATATTATGATTCATAGTAGAGAACCACGGCACACCAATTCTGGTATTATGCAAATAAAAAAAATTTTTATTTCCTCTCCTTTTCCCTATAATCTTATACCCCAAAGAGCCACTTCTCCCTTATCTATAACCCTAATACAGAGCACAACTTCTCACCTCTATCATATAACCCTATATATCACAGAGCTCAGCCACTCTCCTCTAACATATAACCCTATATATCACAGAGCTCAGCTTCTCTCCTCTATCATATAACCCTATATATCACAGAGCTCAGCTTCTCTCCTCTATCATATAACCCATAGAATCACAGAGCTCCACTTCTCATCCTCTATCATATAACCCTATAATATAACAGAGCTCAGCTCCTCTCCCTCCATTATATAACCCTATATTATCACAGAGCTCAGCTCCTCTCTCCTCTATCATATAAACCCTATATTATCAACAGAGCTACATCTTCTCTCCACTATCATATAACCCTACTAGTATCACAGAGCTCATCTTTCTCTCCTCTATCATATAACCCTATATATCACAGAGCTCAGCCTCTCTCCTCTACCATATAACCCTATGTATCACAGACTCAGCTTCTCTATCATAAAACTCTATATATCACAGAGCTCAGCTTCTCTCCTCTACCATATAACCCTATATATCACAGAGCTCAGCTTCTCTCCTCTATCATAATAACCCCTATATATTCACAGAAAGCCAGCTTCTCTCCTTCTATCCATATAACCCTACATATCACAGAGCTCACATTCTCTCCTTCTATCATATAACCCTATATATCACAGACAGGGTCGTTCCTAGGGGCGGGCAAGGCGGGCGATCGCCCGGGGCGCCGCGGCTCCGCTCACCCACGGGGGGCGCCGCAGCCGCCCGCCCGCCCATGCCCCGCCCAGGAAGATCCGCGCCCTGACTCAGCGAGACTGTTTTTATAACATCGCGCAGCACCAGCCGCTGCTGGTGCAGGAGGAGGCGGGACGGATCGTTAACCGTCCCTGCCTCCTCCCCTGTATCACGTCGCAGGGGGGCGCACAACTCTCACCGCGCCCCCTGCGACGCTGATCCTCCTCACTAGCAGCTCTGCCGCCCCCCGATGAACCCCTGGGAGCTGCGTGCAGCAGCTCCGGACAGGACGTGCGGACCCCCCGAGGTGAGTACTATATTATGTTATTTTATAATTACTTACAGGGGCATCACTGGCTACTAGGGGGCATATCACTGCTACAATGGGGTGCATCACTGGCTACAAATACAAAGGGGGGCATCACTGGCTACAAATGGAGGGCATCACTGGCTACAATGGGGGCATCACTGGATACAATGGGGGCAACACTGGCTAAAAGGGGGCACACAGCTAACAAGGGGGGCATACTGGCTACAAGGGTGTCACACTGCTACAAGGGGGCACACTGGCAACAATGGGGGGCTCACGGGCTAACAATGGGGGCCGATCCTGGTTAAAAGGGGGGCACACTGGCTTCAATGGGGGCAACACTGGCTACAATGGGGGCAGCCTGGCTACAAGGGGGGCACCCTGCTACAAGGGGGCATCCTTGGCTACAAGGGGGCACCCTGGCTTACAGGGGGGCATCATTGGCTACAGGGGCATCTCTCTAAAGGGGGGAATCTCTGGCTACTGGGGGGGGCAACACTCGGTCAACAAGGGGGGTTCTTCTGCTACAAAGGCATCTACTGGCTACAGGGGGCATCTACTGCTAACAGGGGTCTCAACTGGCTACAGGGGGCATCAACTGGCGACAAGGGGGCAACAGCCTGTGTGCTATAGGGGGCTATTACATGGCTACCATATGAATGCTATAGAATGGAGTTTTGAAAAGATAGGAATTGTTTGGGAAGTGCTGATAAAAGTGAGGCATCCTTTAAGATATTTGTTTTGTAAATTTTACAGTGAGAGTCGGAGTAGATTCATGGCGTCTGGGAGAGAAGGAAAAGAAGAAGAAAAAGAGACCAACTCTTCAGAGACATCTCCTGTGCGGCACTAGATATAACTTTACGTAACCATTTATATGTATGCATACCTAATGTACAGCTTTGGGTATCCACCATTGTATGCTGGTAATATTGGTTGAAAGTATAATGTTTTGTATTCAGTAATGGTCAGTTTGTTATTATTTCAGTCACTAAGAGGTGTGATATGTAGTCACGGTGTTTCTGAATTTGGTCACTGAGTTGATAAGTGGCCATTGGTGTGTAGTATTATTTTGTCACTATTCTGGTGAATTGGTCATGTTGGTAAATTATTGATTCACTGTGTGCTGGTGAAATGTTTCATGTGTGGATAGTATTAATCATTCACTGTGTCTGGGTGATTATGTGGATCATGGAGTGGTAGGTAAATAAATTTCGGATCACTGTTGTAGTGATATTGTGGTCTTAGTGTCTTGGGATTCTGGTTGTGTGTAGCGTGTTATTATGGTAACTGTAATGAACTATTATCTTAGTATTTTTATATTAGCACATTGTGGTAAAGCTTCAGTAATATTTTGGCTTTGGTTATGGTGATGCACTGTTGGTTCATTATGGCGCATTATGTTACATGAGAGTGGAGGTGGTGGGCGATATATCTCACCTCGCCCTGATGAAAATTAGCCTAGAACGTCCCTGATACAGAGATAATCTTCTCTCCCTCTATCATATAACCCTAATATCACAGATGCTCAGCTCCTCTCCCTCTAATCCATATAACCCTATAAATTACATAGCTCAGCTTCACTCCTCTATCATATAAACCTAATATATCACAGACTCAGCTCTCTCCCTCGTCACTAACCCTATATATCACAGAGCTCAGCTTTCTCACCCTCTGTCATATAACCTATATATCACAGAGCTTCAGCTCTCTCCCTCTATCATATAACCCTATATATAACATAACTCAGCATCTCTTATCCTTAACCCTATATATCACAAGAGCGCAGCTTCTCTCCTCTATCATATAACCCTGGTAATCAGAGCTCACTTCTCTCCCTCTATCAATAACCCTATATATCACAGAGCTCAGCTTCTGTCCTCTATTAATATAACGCCTATATATCACACAGCGCAGCTTCTCCATCCTCTATCATAATCCCCTATATATCACAGACTCAGCTTCTTCTCCTCTATCATAATAACCCTATAATCACTGAGCTCACATCTCTCCTCTATCATATAACCCTGTATAAATCAGAGCTCAGCTTCTCTCCTCTATCATCATAACCCTATTAATATCACAGAGCTCAGCTTCTGTCCTCTATTATATAACCCTATATACACACAGCTCAGCTTCTCTCCTCTATCATATAACCCCTATATACCACAGAGCTCAGCTTTCTCTCCTCCTATCATATAACCCTATAATATCCAAGCTCAGCGTCCTCTCCTCTATCATATAACCCTAATATACACAGAGCTCAGCTTCTCTCCTTCTACATATAACCCTACATATCACAGAGCTTCAGCTTCACTCCTCTATACATATAACCCTAGTATATCAAGCTCATCTTCCCTCCACTATCATATAACCCCCTATATATCACAGAGCTCAGCTCTGTCCTCTATTATATAACCCTATATATCACAGAGCTCAGCTTCTCTCCTCTACATATAACCCTGTATATCAGAGCTCAGCTTCTCTCCTCTATCATATAACCCTATATATTACAGAGCTCAGCTCCTCTCCTCTATCATATAACCCTATATATAAAACAGAGCTCAGCTTCTGTCCTCTATTATATAACCCTATATATCACAGAGCCTCAGCTTCTCCCTCTATCATATAAACCGTAATATATCCACAGAGCGTCAGCTTCTCTCCTCTATCATAAAACCACAATATATCACAGAGCTCACTTCTCTCCTCTATCATATAAACCCTACATATCACAGAGCTACAGCTTCTCTCCTCTATCAAATAATAAACCCTGTATACAGAGCTCCAGCATCTCTCCTCTATCTATAACCCTATATATTACATAGCTCAGCTCCCTCTCCTCTAATCATATAACCCTATATTAAAAACAGAGCTCCATCTTCACTCCTCTATCATATAACCCTATAATAATCCCAGAGCTCAGCTCGCTCTCCCTCTATATATAACCCTATTAATCACAGAGCTCAGCTCCTCCTCCTCTATCATATAACCCTATATATCACAGAGCTCATCTTCTCTCCCTTAATCATATACCCTATTTATCACAAGCTCAGCTTCTCTCCTCTATCATAAAACACATATATCACAGACTCACTCCTCTCCTCTATCATATAAACACTAAATATCACAAGCTCACTTCTCCTCCCTCTAATTTATATAACCCTATATATCACAGAGCTCAGCTTTTTTCTCCTTCTATCTATATAACACCTGTTATTATGCAGAGCTCAGCTTCCTCTCCCTCTATCAATAACCCTAATATCACAGAGCACAGCTTCTTTCCTCTACATATAACCCTAATATACACAGATCTCAGCTTCTCTCCTCTAATCAAATAACCCTTATACACAGAGCTCACTTCTCTCCTCTATCATATAACCCTATATATCAACATATTCTCAGCTCTCACCCTTCTATCATAATCCCCTAATATCACAGAGCTCATTTTTCTCTTCCTCTGTCATATAACCCTATATATCACAGAGGCTTCAGCTTCATCTCACCTCTATCATATAAACCCTGTATATCAGAGCTCAGCTTCTCTCCTCATCATATAACCCTATATATCACAGAGCTCACTTCCTCTCCTCTTCATAATAACCCTGTTATATCAGAGCTCACTTCTCCCTCTTACTCAATATAACCCTAATATATCACAGAGCTCAGCCTTCTGTCCCTCTATTAAAAACCCTAAATATCACAGAGCTCAGCTTCTACTCCTCTATCATATAACCCTATATATCACAGACTCAGCTTCTGTTCCCTCTATTATATAACCCCATATATCACAGAAGCTCCAGCTCCTCTCCCCTCTAACCAATAACCCCTATATACACAGAGCTCAGGCTCCTCTCCTCTATCATATATCCTTATAATTCACGGACTCAGCTTCCTCTCCCTATCATATATACCCTCATATGATCAACAAGAGCTCAGCGTCTCTCCTCATCATATAACCCAATATATCACAGAGCTCAGCTTCTTCTCTGCCTTCTACATATAACCCTACATATCACAGACCTCAGCTTCCTTCCTCTCCTCTATCAAAAACCCTGTATATCAAGCTCGCTTCTCTCCTCTATCATATACCCTATATATCACAGAGCTCAGCTTCTTGTCCTCTATTAGAATAACCCTATTATATCACAGAGCCTCAGCTTCTCTCCTCTATCATACAACCCTGTATATCAGAGGCTCAGCTTCTCTCCTCTATCATATAACCCTAATATATTACAGAGCTCAGCTCCTCTCCACTACATATAACCCTAAATATAAAACAGAGCAGTCATCTCTCACCTCTATCATATAACCCTATATATCAACAGAGCTCAGCTCCTCTCCTCTATCATATAACCCAATGTATCTCAGACTCAACCCGCTCCTCTCCTCTATCAAGATAACCTCTATATCACAGAGCTCCAGCTCCTCTCCTCTATCCTATAACTCTATATATCACAGAGAGCTTCAACGTCTCTCCCTCTATTATATAACCCTATAATCCACAGAGCTCAGCTTTTCCCTCTCCTTCTAGCATATAACCCTGTATATCAAAGCTCAGCTTCTCTCCTCTATCATATAACCCATATATCACAGAGCTCAGCTTCATCTCTCTCTCCTCTATCAATATAAAACACCCCCCTTTTATAAAAAAAAATATATCACAGAGCTCAGCTTCTCTCCTCTATCATATAAGCCCTATATATCACATACTCAGCGTCTCTCCTTCTATCATAATATCCCTAAATATCACAAGAGCTCAGCTTCTCTCCCTCTGTCATATAAACCCTATATATCACAGAGCTCAGGCTTCCTCTCCTCATCACATAACCCAATATATTACAAGCTCAGCTTCTCCTCCTCCATCATATAACACTATATATACAGATTTCACTTCTTCTCCCCTCTATCACTAACCCTATATATGCAGCACAGAGCTCAGCTTTCTCTCCCTCTATCATATAACCCCTATAATATCACAGAGCTTCAGCTTCTCCTCCTCTATCTTATAACTCTATATACAAAGAGCTCCACTCCTCTTCCTCTACTCATATAACTCTATATATCATAGAGCTCAAATTCCTCTCCTCTTATCATTTAACCCTATATATCACATAGCTCATCATCTCTCCACTATCATATAACCCTAAATAATCACAGAGCTCACATCTCCATCCTCCTATCATATAAACCTATATATTAACAGAGCTCAGCTTCCTCTTCCTCTATCATATAACCCTTTATATTCACAGAGCCTCAGCTCCTCTCCTCTATCATATAACTCCTATATATCACAGAGCTCACTTTCTCTCCTCTATCATATAACCCTGTCTATCTTAGCTCAGCTCTCTCCTCTATCATTTAACCCTATAGATCACACGAGCTTCAGCACCTCTCCTCTATCCTATAACCCTATATATCACAGAGCTCAGCTCCACTTCCCTCTATCATATAACTCTAATCACAGCAGTTCAGCTTCTCACCTCTAATCATATACCCTCAAATATACAGAGCTCAGCTTCAGTCCATATTGAAATAAACGCTATATATCACAGAGCTCAGCTCCTCTCCTTCTATCATTAACCCTATATATCACAAGCTCACTTCTCTCCTCTATCATATAACCCCTATATATCACAATAGCTCAGCTCTCTCCTTCTATCATATAACCCTATATATCACAGAGCACACTACTCTTTTCCTCTATCATATAACCCTACATATGACAAGCTCAGCTCCTCTCCTCTATCATAACCCTAATATATCACAGAGCTCAGCCCTCTCTCCTCTATCATATAACCCTGCACATATCACAGAGCTCAGCTTCTCTCCCTCTACATCTATAACCTACCTATATATCACAGAGATCAGCTTTCTCTCCTCTACCATAAAACCCTATATATCACAGAGCTTCACTTCTCTCCTATCATGTAACCCTATATATCACAGAGCTCAGCTCATCTCCCCCTATCATATAACCCTGTATATAACAGAGCTCAGCCCCTCTTCTCTATCATATAACCCTAAATCTCACAAGGATCTCAGCTTCTCTGCTCTACATGATAACCCTATATATCACAGAGCTCAGCTTTTCTTCCTCTATCATATAACCCTATATAACACAGACTCAGCATCTCTCCCTCTATCAAATAACCCTATATATCACAGATCTCACTTCTTCTCCATGCTATCATATAAAACCCTTATATAACTCACAAGAGCTCAGCTCCTCTCCTCTTTCATATAACCCTATATATCACAGAGCTCATCAGCTTCTCTCCTCCATCATATAACCCTATAACACAGAGCTATCCTCTCCTCATCAATATAACCCTATATATCACAGAGCTCCGCTCCTCTCCTCTACTCAAATAACTCTATATATCACAGAGCCAACTTCTCTCCTCTAAACTATAACCCAAAAATCTCACAGAGCTCACTTCTCTTCCTCTATCATATAACCCCTATATCACACAGAGCTCAGCTTCTCTCCTCTAGCATATAACCCCTATATATCACAGAGCTCCATCTCCTCTCCTCTATCATATAACCCTATATCTCACAGAGCACAGCTTTCTCTCCTCTATCATATAACCCTATATATCACAGAGCTCAGCTCCCTCTACTCAATCATATACCCTATATATCACCGAGCTCAGCTTCTCTCCTCCATCATATAACCCTATATATCAACAGAGCTCAGCTCCTCGCCTCTTATCATATAACCCCTATATAACACAGCGCACAGCTTCTCTCCTCTATCATATAACCCTATATATCACAGAGCTACTCCTCTCCTCTATCATATAACCCTAATAAACACAGACTCCACTCCTCCCTATAATCGTATAAACCCTATTTACAACATAGCTCACTTCTCTCCTCTATTCATATAACCCTATAAGTCACATAGCTCACCTTCTCTCCTCTATCATAATAACCCTATATATTGCAGAGCTCAGCTCTCTCCTCAATCATATAACCGTAAACAATCAACACAGCTCATCATCTCTCCCTATCAAATAACCCTATATATCACAGAGCTCACTTCTCTCCCTATCATATAACCCAATATATCACAAGCTCATCTTCTCTCCTCTATCATATAACCCTATATATCACAGAGCTCAGCTTCCCTCTCCCACTATCATAAACCCATATATAACACAGACTCATCTTCTCTCCTCAATCATATAACCTATAGATCACAGAGATCAGCTTCTCTTTTCCGTCCTCTACCCTAAAACCGCTATATATCACAGAGCTCAGCTTCTCTCCTATCATGTAACACTATAAATCACCAGAGGCATCAGCGACATCTCCCCCCTATCATATAACCCTGTAAATAACAGAGCACTAGTAGCCCCCTTCTCTATCATATAACCCTATATATCACAGATCGCAGCTTCTCTGCTTCTATCAGAAACCCTATATAACACAGAGCTCAGCTTTTTCCTCCTCCTCTATCATATATCCCCTAATAAATCACTGAGCTCAGCTTCTCTCCCTCTATCATATAACCCCTATATATCACAGATCTCAGCTTCTCTCCTCTATCATATAACCCATATATTCACAGAGCTCAGCTCCTCCCCTCTATCATATAACCCTATATATCACAGAGCGCAGCACTCGTCCTCCCATCATAAACCCTATATTATCACAGAGCTCCAGCTCCACTCCTCTACTCATATAACCCTATATATCCACAAGCTCAGCACCTCTCCTCTATCATATAACCTATATATCACAGGAGCTTCAACTTCCCTCCTCTATCATATAACCATTTAATTTATCACAGAGCTCACTTCTCGTCCTCTATCATATAACCCTATATATCACAGAGCTTCAGCTTCTTCCCCTATCATATAACCCTAAAATCACAGAGCTCAGCTCCACTCCTCTATCATAGTAACCCATATATCACAGAGCACAGTTCTCCCTCTATCATATAACCCTATATATCACAAGCTCCAGCTCCTCTACTCTATCATATAACCCTATATATCACAGAGCAAGCTTCCTCTCCTCCATCAAATAACCCTATATATCACAGAAGCGCAGCTCCTCTCCTCATATCATATAAACCCTATATATCACGAGAGCACAGCTTCTCTCCTCCTATCATATAACCCTATATATCACGAAGTCTCACTCCTCTCCTCTATCATATAACCCTAATATATCACAGAGCTCAGCACCTCTCCTCTATCGTAATCACCCATATATATATCACATAGCTCACTTCTCTCTCCTCTATCAAAAAAACCCTATATATTGCAGAGCACACTCTTCTCCTCTATCCAGCTAACCTATATATCCACACAGCTCATCTTTCTCATCCTCTATCTATAACCCTATATATCACAGAGCTCGCTCCTCGCTCCCTCTCCCTATCAGATAACCCAATATATCCACAGAGCTCAGCTTCTCTCCTCTATCATATAACCCTTATATCACAGAGCTCATCTTCTCCTCCTCTAACATATAACCCTATAAATCACAGAGCTCATCTGTCTCCTTCCCTCTATCATATAACCCTATATATCAGAGAGCTCAGCTTTGCTTCTCATCCTACTCTCAGCCAAGCCAGCATATACACCAGGGAGGTGGGAGAGAGGGGGGAGGAGGGGGGGGGGGGGGAGGCGAACATGTTCCCTTTATAGCAGCCATGTTATCATCGACTGTTGCCTTGCAATGCACATGCCAGATTCTTTGTATGACAGCTCCTATGGGTGCTGTCGTGGCATAGGGAGGTGTAGTGGTTACCACCCAGCATGTGTTGAGATAAGAGCTGGTTCACAATAGCGGCCGAGGTTCTGTTCGGAACATCTATTGCAGAGATGGAACCAGACACTTTTGACAATGTCGCCCAAATGACTGCATTGGCTACAATGGGGTCTGCCAGGTTTCCGTTTTAGGGTTCATTCTTTTGACAAGAAGAGCAGTGCATCCCGCGCTATTTTTTCAGTAATTTTTTACAGAATCTGCAGCGGAAATCCTGAATGAATGCAAATGTGAACCAAACTTAAAGGGGTTTTGCCACGATCTCATGTCATCCCTTCTGCATCATCCAGCTCTGTGTGCTCAGAAGGGGGCGTGTGTGATTTGTATGAATTGCATATCCATTTGACCCAGCGGGAATACATCACAGGCCTTTTCCACTCTGTAGTCAAAGAAAGGTCTGTTTATGTAAAGAGCTGTGAGTAGCTACAATGTAGCTCAGAAGTAAGATTTTTGCTTTACAGCACAAATCCCTGCAGGAACTTAACCTGTGGATTTTTTTCCCTCTTTATAAATGTACATACCTTATTGAGGTTTCTTTTTTTTATTTCCACTGTTTGACTTATACTAACTAGTCCAAAGACAGGAGTAGAATGACAGCCTCTGACGATGACCAGGCCATTCCTCACTCTAGTCAAAGGAAAGTTCTATTTTAATAAAGGCATTGTGAGTAGCTGAGAGTTAAGTTTTTTGCCTCCAGGCACAAGGTCCTTCAAATCCCCTGTAGGAACCAAATCTGTAATTTTTATTTTCTCTTTAATCAGTGCGCAAAAAAACCTCATTAGGTTACATTTTTATTATTTTCACTGTTTTGACTAATTAACAAAGGACGGGAGCAGAGTGACAGCACCTTGGGTATAGAACACTCAGTAGCTGCTGAGAGAGGCGTGATGTCTGAGCATGTGCAACCAGGACTGAGAAGCTCTCGTCACTGGTTGTATCCCCTGGAGACGAGTTGTAAACAACGGATCACTAAAGGAGCAGCTAAAACAAAAACGGTGCAGATGTTTTAATAATATAAATGTGAAAATGTTTATTATTTAATTTACAAACTTCCCACGTCAATTTTACTTCGTGGCAAAACCCCTTTGAAAGATAGTACTGGTCTCAGTTATTAGTTGTTGGTCACACAAGGAGAGTAGCAGTCATCTGAAGGTGAACCGCCCAACACTATAATACAGTCTATTTTTCCGTGTAATCCAGTATCTTAGAAACACCAATGTTTCTTTAGTCGCCCAGGATACTAGTGAAAAATATACCAAAATACACCATCCCTTACAGCTCTCCTGCAAACGTGGAGTAAGTCTGCAGTGTTTACTGTGCGGTTCGTGCAGCTGGAGCACTCCCCATTACTGGCTGTGGGTGTTGTGGACGTCGTAAAAACATTCCACCAGCTTCTTGGCCATACATGTGTTAATTAGGCCGCGTGTTTTATTTAAGTAAATAGAGAACAGATGTATATCACGTGGGGAGCGATCCCACCCCCACTGCCGGCTGCGGCTATTCCTGGTGCCCGGCGTAAGAAATGACACAAAGCTTTTTTTTCCTCTTGATTTTGACTAATTGTGAGAATATCATTTAGCACTGACGCGTTTCGGTGCTATTTAGGACGCATGAAGGTGCAGAGATCCACAAGTATATGTACTGTCTATGGTTTTATATCTGCCTTTATACTGGAAATTCCTTTCTACTTGCTTTTAACCAGTTATGACCAAAGCGAGCAAAAATTTAAGAAATATGAAAACCACTGATGCTTCACGGGAGCTCTGGAACAGCAGTGGATGAAGAGTGTGCTTCAGACAGATGGAAACACTCATCAGACCCAACTGTAAGATCAGGGCTGGAGCCGAGAGCCTGTGGTGGTTGCTGCCGTCTTCTGCCAGATTGGACATGCTTTTGGGGCAAGAATCTGGTACACAGAAGCCGCCATGCGTCACTTTGGGTGGAGTGAAAAAACAGGAGTCTGATGGAGAAAGATACTACTCTGTACCTCCAAGTTTAATACCAGGCTGGGGAGACTGACTGTAGGGTGGGTGGATGTTATCTATTGCTCCCTGTTATCAGTCATTTGAGCTGAGGATGGCTGAGTGTTGGATACGTAGCTATAATCTATTACTCTCTGTGATCAGCCACTGCATGCTTGTGAGCAGCTGACTGGAGTGTTCCTCAATGGGAACCAGCCTGCCCTCCATGATCACTGCCGTACAGTGTAGGATTTAGGTGCCTAAAGCCCACCGATGTAGATGATTAAAGGACACATCTGTGGGATTGATTCTGTGGCCCACTGATGGATTTGATTCTGGGAGTCCACCAATGTAGATCATTCCAGGGCCCATTGGTGAGATTAATTCTGAAGGTCCACCAATGGAGATCATTCCAGGGCCCATCGGTGAGATTAATTCTGGAGGTCCACCAATGGAGATCATTCCAGGGCCCATCGGTGAGATTAATTCTGGAGGTCCACCAATGGAGATCATTCCAGGGCCCATCGGTGAGATTAATTCTGGAGGTCCACCAATGGAGATCATTCCAGGGCCCATTGGTGAGATTAGTTCTGGGGGTCCATCAATGGAGATCATTCCAGGGCCCATCGGTGGGACTACTTCTGGGGGCCCACCAATGAAGATGATTCCAGGGTCCATTGGTGGGATTAATTCCGAGAGCCAACCAATGGAGATGATTCAAGGGCACATCAGTGGAACTGATTCTGTGGCCCACTGATGGAGTTGAATCTGGGGGTCCACCGATGGAGATGATTCCAGGTCCATCAGGGGGATTAATTCTGGGGTCCACCAATGGAGACGATTCCGGGGCCCATTGGTGGGATTAATTCTGGGGGCCTACTGATGGAATTAATTCTGGGGGCCCATTGATGGAGATAATTCCAGGGCCCATCGGTGGGATTAATTCTGGGGGCCCACCAATGGAGATGATTCAAGATCCATCAGTGGGATCAGTTCTGGGGGCCCACCAATGGAGATGATTCAAGATCCATCAGTGGGATCAGTTCTGGGAGCCTACTGATGGAATTGATTTTGGGGGCCCATCGATGGAGATGATTCCAGTTCCATCAGTGGGATCAATTCTGGGGTCCACCAATGGAGACGATTCCAGGGCCCATTGGTGGGATTAATTCTGGGGGCCTACTGATGGAATTAATTCTGGGGGCCCATTGATGGAGATAATTCCAGGGCCCATCGGTGGGATTAATTCTGGGGGCCCACCTATGGAGATGATTCCAGGTCCATCAGTGGGATCAGTTCTGGAATTGATTTTGGGGGCCCATTGATGGAGATAATTCCAGGGCTTATTGATTCAATTGTATCTGAGACCCAGCGATGGGAGTTGATTCCAAGGGCCCACAGGTTGAGTTGATTCTGGGACCCACCCTGCAGTTACTGCACATGTCTCTTGCATTCTGCCTCAGTTTCTCTGCTTTTATGCCTCTCTCAAGGATGCACATGCAGTTGAATAGCAGCTCCAGCTCTGTCACGCTCAGGGGCCCACCCAGGGCTTCCCCTATTCTCCTGTGGGCCAGTCTGAGCCTGCTGCCGTATGTCCCATTCCTCCACTGTTGTGACCCTTAGGCCTCGTTCACACGGCTTATTTTGCCTCGGATTGGCGCCATACTGCGCGCCGGATTTGCGCTTCAGTACGGCGCCAATCCGTCCCTGTCATTACGGTAATCCACTGCCTATAAGAACAGTGGATTCCGTCGCTCCTCCCCCCCTCGGCGAATCCGCCGCGGGGGGGAAAGTGACAATGGGACATTAAATTTACGGCGCGGACGCGTCGTAAACAATGCATTGTCTATGGGGCCGGGAGCGGCGCCCCCGCCGCGCTCCGGCCCCGCCCCCGTCCCACCCCTTATTCACGGCGGATTTGTGCGCTCAATACGGCTCACAAATTCGTCGGGAATAAGCCGTGTGAACACGGCCTTAAGCCACATTTTCATCATCTGTGTGACCGACATGGACCTCTGCTCCTCTTATAACACTTCAGAACTGTCCTAAGGTCTGGACTTTGGGGGTCAGCGGCCCGGGCTATGGTAATTCAGGTGTGCTGTAGCTGTCTAGCGGGGTGCATGGGTGTAGACCTCACATGGATCCAGCTGGATCACTTCCATCCTTTCCGTTGCGTTTGGTATAAACTCTGGGGCCCTGGGAGATGAAAGAGTATTTTCTGGCGCCATGCAAGAGAACTGCAGACTCACTTGCCAGGGGCAAACCCACTTCAAAAAGCCAAGAGCGGCCTGAGATGCCAGGGGAGACACTCCGCGCAGAGCCAACCCCTCCCTCCATCCCTGGGTGACTCAGACCTTGCTCTGGGATCCCCCGTCTGTCTGGGAATTCTGTGCCGCCCTGCTCTGGTTCTCGTTAACTCTTCACTGTCTGATACTTAAAGCGGGGCTCGTGTTTCTATATTAACCGCTCTCGCGCCGAGCCATCCACTTCCCTTAAAAATTCTACCCAGTTGTTTCTATATTATTTCCGTTTTGGGGAAAGCTGGGTGATGATCAAAGCCTCTAGTATCAATCACACAAAGGGTGCGTGTTTCTTGGCTTTTCCAGAGTCCTGAATGGCAAATCTGCTAATATAAGCAGCCAAAGCTGGGACAAGGCAATTTGGTGCTGCCCTGAAAAATTCAAATCCCTTTCCTAGACCTGACGCGTGGCACCTACGGGTGCAGCCACCCCACTCAGGTGAAATAGGGAGGGAAAAAAATATTTTAAAAAAACCCCAAAAAACTAGTGTGCCCTTTTTTATTGGAGGCGCAGTGTAAATGCCGTTCTCTTTAATCAGCCAGTCCATTCCGGTCCAATGATTTTTTTTTTTTAAGTTTGCTTTGCAGCAAAATTTTCTGAGTCCAATCGTTTTTCATTTTTCCCCATCTACAGACGTACATGAGGGCTTGTTTTTTTTGCCGGCTGAAGGTTGTTTATTTATTGGTACCATTTTCAGATACCTGAAACTTTATGAACAACTTTTGAGGATGTAAAGCAGCCAAAAAAACAAAACAAAGTTTTGGCACTGGGTATTTATTTTTTCACCATGCGGAATATATAAGATTATATATTAATAGTTCAGACCTTACAGAGGCTGTGATACCAATTATGCTTAATTTTTTTTAATTGTTTTTCTTTATTCATTTACAAAATGGGGAGAGGGATTGTTAAAACTTTTAATATATATTTTTTTTAAACATTTTTTGGATTGGTAATTTGAGTCCGCCTATGGCACTTGTATACTATTCTGCAATACTAATGTATAGCAGAATAGTGTGTAGTTATAGATTAACTATTACAGCCTCCCTCTGGCCTGGTGTAACAGAGGCAGTAAGATGGCAGGTAAGATTATCCCCCTCCTGCATAACTGTGGTTGCATTACCTATGGCATCTAAATAATTAAACTGCTAGGACCGGAGTAATTTCTGATCCCAGCTGTTAAAGCAGCCAGCACCTGCTGTGTATGGAGCAGGCGCAGCTCCTGAGCCCACTCAATACATTTTTGCACCTACTTACTGACAGGCAAAGGTAAGCGTTTTTGAGGGTCGCCTATGTCTGCCTACCCATCGTCCGGTCTAGACACTGAGTGATCTGGGAAAGCTGGACAACAAATGCTGTATGTGGTGCGGTTGTCTATTGGTTCCTATAAACTTGCTTATTCTTTGGAGATTTCTGCTTATTTTACAGCTTTGTTAGGCAATGTTCACACGGCTTATACTGGGACATATCTCGCCCCGTATTCTGCGCCATACTGCGCTAAATACAGGGAGAGATACGACCCAGTCATTACGGTAATCCATAGCTCTCATAGAGAACTATGGATTACGCCTCCTCTTCCCGCCTGTACAATAGGATCGCAGGCAGATAAGCGACATGTGAATTACTTGCGGTGAATACACGCCGACAATGCATGTCTATGGGGCCGGCGGCTGCCCCCTCCTCCCCCCCCACCCCGCCCCCGTACACACGGCGTAATTGCGGGGCGAAATACATCCTGCAATTACACCATGTGAACCTAGCCTTACTTTTTAAGCAGCAGCCGATTATTAGATACTGCTGGATACAAATGTGACGCTGATGAAACAATCTGATGAATAGGACACACTCGCATTGGAGGTTCTGTTTGGAACCTCCGCCGCAAGTTTAGTTGGGAATGACAGTAAAAATGGCGCTGCATCCTGTGCTACATTCTTGCCTCAAAACAACAGGCCCCATCGTAGTCATTGGGCACTGTCAGGCACTGTTATTGCCCGTTGTGAAATGGGTTTAATTCCATCTCTCTCGCAAATATGCACCAGGTCTAAGTCTGATTGATGCCCTTTTTGGTTGTAAACTGATTGAAATTTGAAAGTAAAATCAGAAGAAGCTGCATATTCCCAGCTGCCATTCAATGGCTGTATTTTCAGTACAAATTTGTTTTTTGCACAGCATTTGGTGATGCTAAATAATTTGTGGATTGGTGTCGGTTATTAATATGCTTTTAGACCTGGTATTGGGAAGCTGTGATCTTACATCTCTGCGATTGTCTTGCATCATGGAAGACATAGTGTACCAGCGCATTAGCCTTTAAAGGGGTTTTCTCGCTACAATGATTGGGTTTTAATTAAAAGATCTTTAAAAAAACAAGCAGCTTTGCATTATATGTTCATTACAAATGTCCTACTGATTTTGAGTTATCCCTGTTAGTAGTAGTGCATCAGCTCATGAAATCACTATAGCAGCTGACCTTTTGATCTTTATCTCACTGGCTGCCAGTGCTGATGACTCATCAGCTTCTGAATACAGGTCTGAGCACAGAGCCCCTCCCGCACATTATGCTTCTGTAGGAAAGGGAGGGGGGAGGGCTCTGGCTTCTGTTTTTAGCTGGATTAACCCTGTGTGTCCTGCCCCCCCTGCTCTCTACACAGATTGAGGAGAGCAAGATGAGGCTGATCTGTGTCAGTAGATGTGACAGCAGTAAAAGTGTGTTACTATAATCATGATGTGTCTGTGGAGCTTTGACTATACTAATAGAACAGACCCGGGGCATGTGAACGCTTATACCCTCCCTGCTTTTGCTTTTAGTGACACATCCCACCCTCTTGCTGTATTAGTGACCACATCATGAAAAGATAAACTCACTTCACAGCTGCCCTGTGTCTGTTCTGACAGGGTTTGTTTGTTGTTGCTGGAGATATCCCTGGAGATTTGTATACTAAGCAGGGGGTATAGGAACCTTTACATCCCCCTCTGCTCTGCTATTAGCATACACAGCTTCACAGACCTCTGGCCCCCATAGCCACTCAAGATCAGCCCTCCTCCTGCTGTCTCCTGACTCTGTGGAGCTGACAGTGCAGCTTATCCAGCAGTGAGTAGCAGACCTAGGCAGGCACACACAGGGTTAACTCTGGCAGCAAACCCCCTCGCCCTCCCCCTGCTGTATAGAAGTTATGGAGGGGAGGAGAGGAGAAGAGGCAGACAAGAAGCACGCCCCTGAATTCAGTGTGTCTGGCAGCATAGGATTTTTTGAAATAGGCTGAAAGCCTGTAGTGAGACAACTCCTTTAAAGGGGTTTTGCCACAATCTCATTTCATGCCTCCTGTGTTCAGCTCTGTGTGCTCGAAGGGGCGTGTGTGTGATTTGTTTGAATTCCATATCATGTGACCCAGCAGGATGACATCACCAGGCCTTTCCTTTCTGTAGTGAAAGAAAGGTCTGTTTATGTAAAGCATAGAGAGTAGCTGAGAGGTAAAGTTTTTTGCTTCACATCACACGGGTCCTAGGTTCAAATCCCTGCAGGAACCAAACCTGTGTTTTCTTTTTCTCTTTAACAATGCACAAACCTGAATGAGGTTTCTTTTTTTTTTATGTATTTGCACTGTTTGACTAATTACTAAGGAGTATAGAGGACGGTAGTAGAGTGACAGCACCTGGGGTTTGAACACTCAGTAGCTGCCTGAAAGGAGAAGTGATGTCTGAGCATGGTGCGGCCAGGAGGAGAGCTCATCAAACCCTGGTCGTATCCCCTGGAGGCGAGCTGTAAACAAAAGATCACTAAAGGAGCAGCTAGAACAACAATAGTCCAGAATTTTTAATAATTAGGAATGGTGAAAATGTTTGTTATTTCATTTGCAAGCTTCCCACGTCAATTTTACTTCATGGCAAAACCCCTTTAAGTAAAATATTCATGTTCGGAAGCTATTTGTTACATCGGATTTCGGTGGATGTAGCCCATACAGGTTAAAATGCAATAGAATATGGTATTGAAGCGATATTGATATATCAGTCAAACTACTATGGATTCCAATTGGCAGCTATCACAATGATGAATGCAGCTCTGAATATGGCTAAAGCCGGGTTGACATGGCATATTGTGGTGTGCACAGATACATAATGCAATACGCAGTAAGGGGCCGTTTACCCGACCGGTATTTGTCCTTAGTACCGTCCCCAAGGCCGTGGGGGTGGAGGGGAGGGCGGCTTTTCTCTACAATGAGCGGAGAAAAGCCCTCCTCCTTCACATTGACACGCACATAGTCTGTCCGAAAACCGGCCGGAAGAGTGAACAAGCATTATGTTTTTCGGGCAGCCGGTGGTTTGAAAAACCGCCTGGCAGAAAACCCGTTCAGTAGGGACTGCTGCACAGGTTTTCCATAGAAGCCCATTGTGCTAGTTTGTGGCCCGTTTTTCAGATGGTCTGTAAAACCGCAAACAGTCTGAAAAACCGTCCGCAAACCCGTGCCGTGGGGACATGGCCTTATTGTCCTGTTGAAACTATGCACTTGTATAGCGTGTCCCCATTGAAATTACACGCTAGCTATTGGTTGAGGCAGACCGGTGCCTCCTATGTTTTTTTTTATTTTTTTTTTTTAACTAAGTTAGTGCGTGTATAAGCCGGAAAAGAATTATCAATTTTTTTCAGACACAAGCTAAATTAGAAGCATAAATTACACGGCCTTTGATTGACACCACAGATTTTATAATAAAGTCTATGACCGGAGTATTGAACATTGTTTGGGGCATATTTTGGTGAAATTATGTCCAAAAAGACGCCGTGTGAACGCCCCTAAAATAGAAGGCCACATGGGACACATTTATTATGGCAGAGTTCTAGCGGCCATGCTGTACTCCACATTTATTATGCATGTTAGATACTTCAGTGATGTGTCTAACGAAGGGCACAAGTCTTCCAAGAGATGCGTATGGCCTAACACATGATATCATGCAGCAAAATGTTGAAAACCAAGGCAACCAGTAAGTAATATAAAGTTAAGGAAAAGTGCTTAAATATTCACCATACACTGGCTAGTGTAAGTTTACAGTGTTGATAAATCCCATAGGGACTCTAGATTAGGGGACCCCACCCGGCGGTCCGCAGACTGGCACCTGGCCGTAGCGCATGCCCTGCCGATCGGCGGCGCCGGCTACACCTGATGCCGGCCGCCTGGTAACTTTAGTCCGCCGGCTACGCACAGTTAACAGCTGTGTGCGGCTGCAGGTAGAAAACAGGCACGGAAATGAGCCGCCCCTGCTTTCCCTATCTCTGTAGATGTGGTGCTCACTGAGGGCCGCATCTACCGTGCAGCGACACTGGGGGGGTTGAAATGATGCAGAGGTGTCGTCACATCCCCTGCGCCACACGGTCTCGCCGCACGCCAGGCACAGGTGGAAGCAGGGACCGGGAATGGTGAGTAACCTTTTTTCCCCTCGTTTAACTAGCCTGGCTGTAACTACAGGGGGGCTATCATTATTTATCATCACTACAGGGGAGCTATTATAACTACAGGGGCATATATAATAGAGCAGATTACATATGTATATTATATACACACATATAATACTGACTCACAGAGCTGATATCAGTCTGCAGTTATAAAATACTGGTTACCCCATGCTATACCCCTAAATGACAGCATACACTTTGTTTTTTCTGCATAACCCCGCCCCTAATCACCCCCCATCACCACCCCCCCCACCAGGCCATGGAAAACTTGGCAGGCATTAAACCGGTCCCCGCTGGGAAAAAGGCTGGGGACCGCTGCTCCAGATCACAATAATCAAAAAATTTAATCAAACGTCAAAATCCACACTTCCCAGGTCTTATTATCAGTGCCTGCCCTTGTGGTCTAGTGTGTTCTCCTGGTGTCTGGCCTGTTATCATTGGGGCACCTTTGTTAATACTGTATAAAACTTAGGCTATGTCTAAACATCACTACCTTCCCAGCGCTGTGTAGACTTCCATAGAAAATCCATGCTATAGTCTATACAGATCAGATTGTTTCCTAAACCGAAAATCATCCAGCGGAGTATAGGACATGTTGTATAATCCACTGGACCTCAGTCGGATTCCCGCAGCCCCACATCCAAAAATCCGATCTCCAGTCCAGCAATGTGAAACCGCTGTTGGATTTTGGCCGGCGTTTTCACTTTGCCGTGTAGATGTAGCCTTAGGGAATGTATTAAGAATGGCAGAAGATATGCCCGTCTAGTAAAATTTTACTTATTTGCACTTTTCACTAAAAGGCTTAATAAGTTTGGCACATCTGTCAGTGTCTTATGGCCTGGCAAAAAAAAACCAAAAAAAACTAAGGCACCTGGAGCAAAATTCTTTTCAATTGGTGCCACTTTCAGTAACTTTGTTGGGCAGTGCCTTTGTTCCCATCCTCCACCCACTTTTCAACCTAAAACATCTCTAAATTTGCAAATTTGTCGCTGCGCAAAAATGTGCATTTTTTTTTATACCAGAATTTTGGCATCTTCCCCCCTATTCCCCCCCTTTAATGTAAACTTAAACAAGACAGGCTAACATTGTGCCAAATTTATCAAAGTATAGATAAATGTGGTGCAAGTTCAGACACTTCACACCCTCTATTTGTTATCCAAGGATACCAAGTTCCCTCTGACTTTCTCTTATACAAGATGGGGCTGCTGACAACAGCGAGTACTTACCCATTTAATGCCTACTACATGGGGGGGGGGGGGGGGAGGAAAAAAAGAGGGAAAAAAATCTAAATCATCTACTCATCTACTGCAGGGGGCACAAGATCACAAACTAATTAAAAAAAAAAAAAAAATGAAAGGGGGGGCTATATGTTTCTGGAGGTTCTATTACTTTAAGGCCATGTTCACACGGTGTATTTGCAGGGCGTAATTACGCCGTGTGACCAGGGGCGGGAGCGGGGGACTGAGCAGGGGGCCGGCACTTCGCCGGCCCATAGACTTGAATTGCCAGCGGCGCGTGTCTGTGGCGAAAGGTGTAGGGACGAGTCATCTGGAAGAAGTCATTATGGCAGCAAGGTTTGGATGAACATACCATAAAGCTAATACATACAAAGCCAACTCTCCCGTTTTTTGGGGGGGGGGGTCCCCCTATTTGGGGGCCCCTCCCCCCTCCCCCCCGGGGGTTTTTGGGAAAACCTCCCGCCCCCCCCCTGAGGCGGCGGGGGGTTCCCCTTTTAAAAACCCGCCGCAAGAGTAGCGCTGGTTCGCAATCTTGCGGGCCCCGGGACCCCCTCCCACAAAGGGGGTGAAGCGGGCCCCCAGCGGGCCCCTCCCCGCCCCCCGGGCTCACTGGCGGGTGGAGGGAACGCTCCCTCCTCCCTCCTCCCCTGTAATTTCGGCCCTCTGTGCGCGCCGAAAATAAAATTTTAACGGCGCAGGGGGAATGACGCGCGGGGTGCAGGGGATACGCGCGGGCCTGCTCCACTTCCCCCTGCCCCCGCTGAAGAGGAAAAAGGGGAGGAGCTGGCCGCGCTGGGAGGACCTGGTGAGGTATTGGGTTTTTTTAATTTTTTTTTTATTAGCTTTTTGGGGGTCTACCTGGCCCAACAGAGAGGGGAACCCACCTGGCAACAATGGGGGCAAAAACCTGGGTAAAAATGGGGGCACTAAAACCCGCAACAAAAAGGGGGGACTACCTGGCTCCCAAAAAAGGGGGGCCCAAACCCGGGTAACCCAAAAGGGGGGACTTTCCCCGGCCCAACCCAAAAGGGGGCCCTCCCCGGGAACAAATGGGGGCCCCCTACCGGCTAACAATGGGGCAAATACCTGGGTAACAATTTTGGGGGCCAAATACCTGGCTAAAAAAAGGGGGCACTACCTGCAACAAAGGGGGGGAAATTTCCCTGGCCCAACAGATGGGGGGACAAACCCGGCTAACGATTGGGGGGACTACCCTTTCTAAACAGATGGGGGCACTACCTGGCTAAAGAAAGGGGGCACTACCTTGGGAACAGAAAGGGGGGACTACCTGGGCAACAGATGGGGGGACTACCTGGCTAAAAAATGGGGGGCCACCCACCTGGCTTAAAAAAATTGGGGGGACTACCTGGGTAAAAATGGGGCCCCTACCCGGCAAAAAATGGGGGCCCCCCTACCTGGCAACAATTGGGGGACACCTGGCAACAATGGGGGCACAAACCCGGGCAACAAAGGGGGGCCCCCTACCTGGCACCAAAGGGGGCACTTCCTGGAAACAAAGGGGGCACAAAATGGCAAAAAAAGGGGGCACTACCCGGCAACAAAGGGGGGAATAACCGGGAAAAATGGGGGGACTACCCGGCCAAAAAATGGGGGGAAATACCTGGGTAACAATGGGGGCCCCACCTGGGTAACAAAGGGGGGGGGACTACCCGGGAAAAAATGGGGGCCTTTCCCGGGTAACAAGGGGGGGACTACCCGGCTAAAAATGGGGGGGATACTTGGGCTAACAAGGGGGGCACCTACCTGGCAAAAAAAGGGGGGGACCTAAACCGGCTTTAAAAAAGGGGGGCATTACCTGGGTACAAATTTGGTCCAACCTGGGACAGAGGGGGAAAACTACTTTTTGGCCCACAAGGGGGCATCTACACCTGTAAGGGGCAAATACCTGGTTATGGGGGGGTTTTCTACCTGGGCCCATAAGGGCATCTAAACCGGCTTTCCCTTTCCAAAACCGTTTTGCAGTTTGGTGGAGTGGGGGTGTGGGTTTTTTTAAAGGGGGGTGGCATCCGACAAAAGGGCCCCTGTCCAATGCAAATTTTTTCCGCGGGCGCGACGCGCCGCCCACTAAGTCTCCTGCTTTTTCACTTTCAAAGTTGGCAACAAATGAGCTTTTAAAACTTAGAGACTTGACAGCTGTTCCATTTTTTAAATGAAGCAAAATAAGCAGTGTGTAGTGAAAAAAAACCTTTATTTATCAATACCCCATTTTTGGGGGACAAAATCTTTAAGGGTGAAATCCCCCCTTTAAATTTTAATCCCCACAAGGGCCCGGCAGCAATGATAACAGATTACATGATCTCAGATAAACGTGTACAAACAAGTGGGTGAAAAGGGTCAGGGCCTTTTTTCCTGAAATATTCCATTAGAATTTTCCCTTTTTAATTTTAATTTAAAACACTCCTGCAAGGATTTAAAACTTTAAAAACCCCTAAAATTGGAAGAAAACAAAAAGCTAACCACTCACTACTTTTCAAATCTTTGTTTGACTAGAGTGAACACACTGTGGGGAAAGCATGGTGATGTCAAGCCTGCTGTGTCACACGCTATGCACTTCAAAATGGGGCATGTATGATTTTGTTTGAGCACACTGAAAGCTGAAGCAGGACACACCAGGCTTGAAATGCCTTTGTGGCAAAAACCCTTTTAAGGACCTTTTTTCACATTTAAAGGGTTTAAAAACCCCCACGATGAGGATTACCAAGGGTTTATCAAGTTTTTGACTTGTTTTTGCGAGATAAACACCGGACCCGAAAATTTTTTCTACAGGGTTTGGTGCAGGTAAGACATCAGGCCAAGATAAAGGCCCTTTTTCTGCCCCAAAATCCCCCCTCACAGAGGTGTCAATACTTAAAAAATTCATTAAATTTTTAAACAAAACAGAAAAACATTAGAAAACAGAAAGGTGACAATCCCCCTCGCTGCTTTCTCCCCGTGGTTTCCAGCAGGGGGAACTTAGCCACTGTGAACATAACCCCAACAGACCTGTTCACAGAGCCAGCTAAGTCCTGCCTCTCTGGACCCTGTGCTCCCATAGAATCGCTTCCATCCAGTATCCACTGCTTGGGCCCCAGCTGTGGAAATCAAAAACCACCCGGGCCCACAGATTCCCGTGACTGAATTGGAAAACCCGGGAATGTGATTTTTTTACATACAATTCCCAAAACAAACCCGCCAAAGGGAAACCCGTTAAACCACAGCGCAATCCAGAGTGTCAACGTCAGCAGAGGACGGTGGGGGGACTGGAGTCCAAGTCTGTGCCGATTTCCCACTTTTGGAAGAGCCTGTTAGGAAATCAAGGATTTCAGAGGCTCGGGCCCTCTAAACACACAGCAAACATGCAAAAAAGCTCTCAGTGCGGTTTTGTTTTACCTGCGCTCCCGCTTCATGAATACAACACAGAATTACAGTGAAGATGGAAAGTTACACAAGCAGTGTTTTCTAAATGCCTTCATGACCAGCTAATTATTTTTTTTAGTTTTCACCTCCCTGCATTTCAACTTTTTTTTTTTGTAGGATGCAGTCAAATGATGACTTATTTTATATGGGAGAATTTTTTTTTTGTTTTTTTTTTGGGGAGGGGGGTAAATAGTCAGTCTACATATTAACTACAGCATTTTTTTTTTACTTTTTTGGCAGTGTGAACATGAACAAAAAAAAAAAAAAAAAAGCCGTTTTTCTGCCTTCATTACCCCATTCATATTAAGCAACATGTTAGATTACTGCTAAAGGTTATTACACTCACGTGCATACCTAAGGTGTGTAGGGTTTCTCTGTGTGGTATGTGCACCCTAATTTATTTTTTCTAGACCCCGTAAGATACTGGTGTGTGGAGCGCGGTTATTAGTTTACCCGTAACTAACAAGCTATTAGGTGATCTTGATTGCTCAAAGTTTTGTCCTTTGTGATGCAAAAAAAAGCTAAAATATTGGTCAGATTCTGTCATCAGAATCCAGCCGATATTTTATCTATGGGGTGTGGCCGCACCCTTAGGGTATGTTCACACAGCATAATTGCGGCGCATATAGTGGCCCCATTGACATGCATTACGTAATTGCCATGTCACTTTATCTCCCTGAGCATACAATACTATAGGAGCTATGGATTTACATAATTGCAGCATGCATTTCACCGCATATTAAGTGCAATACACCCACAATTACACCTGAAAGCCGTGTGAACACACACCCTTAAACTAAATAGTTTTACAATGCGCCACATGTATCAAGATGAAAATCTGTGCGGGTTTTAAGCTTCCACTCATTTTTATTACCCGCTTACACATTGTACAAAACTGCAAAAGGTTTTTTGACACACAGTTCACCAAGTTGCACCACTTTTCAAGAAGCCATGTTCCCTTCAGCAAGCAAGGCACAGAAAGGTCAGATTCAGCCTGGTCAACATTGTTTTTTGCTCTACCACCAAGAATTGTGTACACGTGTACAGCTGAACCCTATGGGCATATCCCCACGGCAAGGGTGGGGTGTTTTTTCCCGGTTTTTCACGCTAAAAAACCCAAAAACCGGCCAAAAATGACAAAGGTCCCTTGGAAAACCCTGCAGCATCCCCATGCATGGGTTTTCCACCCACAAAACATTGGCAAGCACAACTTCTGTGCAGTTTCTGACAAAATCTTTCAGCCAAGTAAAGGGGGAGGACTTTTTTCTCCCCTCATGGGGGAAAAAACCCGTCCCCCCCCCCGCAACCGGGGGGAAAACGCCAAAAAAACCGCCAGTATTTTCCGTCCCGGGGAACCATCCAAGGGGTATCAGATTCCAGCAACTGTCAGATGCATCCATTTAACATAGCTAGCTTGGCATCTACATGATACACAAGCTTACAACCCAATCACATGCAAATCTCTACATTAACTTTACAATCTATTCATAGAAAAGTGAGATGTTGTTCATTTAAAATCACAAAGAAAAAGGCTAAACTTACTGGTGTCAAAGCAAGCAGAAATCCATCCCCAGAAGGAGGAAACACTATGCGTCCCTGTACCACCAGTCTCTCCTGCACACTCTCCCCCCTGTAGAGCACTTCAGCTCTGGTGTGGACTGGCTATAACCTTATGTGCATCTGTGTACTAAGCAATTACTCCACTAATGAACAGTATTTGTAAAAAATTTGGTGATAGATTTTGCACCTGTCAATTTTTTTTTTTTTCTTCAGGCCATGTTCACACGGCTTAAAAGGGGCCTTATTTCGTCCGAAAATTACCACCGGGGTGCGCAATTACGGGCTAAAAACGTCCCAGTCTTTACGGTAAGCAATTCTCATAAGAACTATGTTTCTGTCTCCCCCTGCCAGCGAATCCGCGGGGCGGGGAGATAATTGACATGTGAATTACCAGCAGCGGCCCCCCGCTCCCGCCCCGTCCACACGGCGGAATTGTGGGGCGTAATTACGACCCGCCGTTCAGCCGGTGAACAAGCCCAAAGGGGAACAGATTTTTTGATTTTCCCCTTTGTAGCACAGACTGGGTCACATAACGTTAAGGGCAGTCCCCCAGGGCACGGGTTTTAAAAGTTTTTCAGACCGCCTAAAAATCGGCCAAAATGAGCACAGGGGTGCTCTAGGAAAACCCGTGCAGCAGTCCCCACTGCACGGTTTTCCGTCCGCTTTTTTCCGCCCGCGGTCCGGGGCAAGGCTTGTCTTGCAAAAAATCTTTGTCCGGTTTCCGGATGGGAAAATGTCATCTCAAGTAAGGGGGGGGGCTTTTCCCCCCGCTCATTGTGGAGAAAAGCTCCCCCCCCGCGCCCGTGTGGACGGCCGCAAAAAGGGCCGGGATTTTCCCGTGCCCTAAGGCAGTTCACACGGGTTTTAAAAAGGGACGTATTTCAGTCCTAATTTTCACCTTTGTGGGGCAAATTACGGCTGGAAACTCCACCCCTTAAGTAATCCCCCGTTCTCATAGAAAATATGGATTACGTCCTCTTCTCCCCCCTCGGCGAATACGCCGCGGGGGGGATAAGTGAATTCATTTCTAGCAGTAAACCCCCGCAGTAATATAATAGGGCCGTGAGGTGCCCCGCCCCCTTCCACACGGGGTAATTTCGGGGGGAATTACCCCCGCAAGAAGCCCCCGTGAACAACCTAAGGCCGGGGCACACTTTGTTACTTTGGGTGGATGATGGATCAATTCTGACGCAAGGAAAAACGGATGCGTTAACATGTGCATTGATTCATGGATGGTGGACGGATGGCAATGTACATGCATTTGTCGGTTTTTTTCAATTTCGTCAAATATCATTAAACTTTAACAATGGGAGGACGCAAGGGGCCCGCGCTTTTTTAAATTGAAAAAAAAAAAACCCTATATTTACAGTAAAAAATTTTTTTTTACAACATATGCCTGGAAAAAAGTTCCTAGTTATTTTGCCCGTGTTGTTAATAAAAAACAAACCACCCAATCAAATTGCAGGGAAAAATGGGTGACAGCCAAAAGCTAGTTAAAAATATTAAAATAAAAAAAAACAGATGTCAAACGTCTGCGTCAAACAGTGCATGTTTGGCATACGTTTAGTGGACACGGTATAATGTACATGTTTTGATGAATGGTCAAACGCATTGTGCGCTACTTTATTTTCAGCAGGTGACAGATCCGTTATCTGGTGTGAAATAGTGAAAAATGTAAGTGGTAACGTGTTCATTTACTCATATAGGTGGATGGACATGCAAAATACATGGACACTGTGTCCTTTTTTATATTATCCGTCAAATATCTGTTAAATTCTGACAGATGGAGGACGCAGGGCGCTGTGCTTTTTCAGGTTGAACAAAAACATATGTTACAGTATACGTTTTTTACAATGCATGTCAATGGAACTTGTATCCTAGTGCAGGGATCCCCAACTCCAGTCCTCACGGCCCACCAACAGGTCATGTTTTCTGGCTTTCCTTACCATTGCTCAGGTGATTTCATTATTGTCAGTGCTTTCTGTGGGGATCCTGAAAACATGACCTGTGGACAGCTTAAACATGACCCCGAGGACTGGAGTTGAGGAAACACTGTCCTAGTGTATGTGCCCATGTTGTAAACGTGTACATTTGTATTCATCATAAAAATATATACTTATCTACCCAATCAAAGTGCAGGGAAAAATAGGTGACAACCAATAGAAAAGCTGGTTAGAAAAAAAATGGTTGTCAAATGTCTCCTCCACACAGTGCGCGTTTGTCATACGTTTAACATATCCGTAATAACAGACAGGTTTTGATGTATGGTCAAACACAGTGTGCACTAGGTCTAATCCACTAGTCTGAAGTACACATTTTTGTACATAATATGGTGTATCCAAACGTATGTATTAACTTATACACTGACTTCAATGGCAGGACATATCGCCACAGTATATGTCTGTGGAATCCGCTTCATGAGCTCACGTCATGTGTCTTTTTTTTTTTTATTTGACAGATGGAAGAAGCAGGGCGCTGCACTATTTCAAGTTGTACAAAAGCGTATACATTACAGCATATGGTTTTTAAATGTTTGCGGATGGAAAGCGTATCCTAGTGTATGCGCCCGTGTTATATAAAAATATAAAAAATCCTACCCAATAAAACTACAGGGAAAAATGGGCAATGGCCAATAGAGAAGCTAGTTTAAAAAAAAAAAAAACAACAAAAAAAACGGGTGTCAGACGTCTGCTCATTGCAGCGCACGTTTGGGATATGCTTTGCCTGTACGTTGTTACATACACGTTTTGCTCTATAGTCAAGCGTGATGCGAACCTAGCCTAAATCTGGTTTAGACCCTTAAGGACCAAGTGATTTTTTTTCATTTTGTTCATCATTAGATTACAATAACCATATGAGGGTTTGTTTCTTTCGAATCAGGTTTTATTTTTTAATAGCACAATTTTAGGGAATGTACACATGGCGTCTTGTGGCGCGTACCTGTGTTTGGAAGAACGCGCTGAACCCCGTTCACTTTCATTATCCCTGCCGCATATACACCGGAAAGTGACATCACTTCTTTCTGCCGGCGTTCAATACGTGGTCGGGAAGACAGTGGGTAATCATAGCTCTCCATGGCTATGTTCACACGGCGTAATTCGGCGCGAAATTACGGTAATCCATAGTTCTTAGAGAACATGTTACGCCTCGCCTCCCCGCTCCAAAAATGATCGTATTTACACGGTCCGTGAGATTAGGACAAGTGCCAATTACTTTCGGGAAAACGTGCCGCGAGTAATCCATCTGGTCAGCGGCTGAAACTTACGGATTAATTTTATAGAAGCTCTTTCATGGAAGGCTGGAAAAACCCATAATTCCGTCACAGTTTTCCGCCCGGCGAATCGCCGGGCGGGGAGATAATTCACCTGTCACTTTCTTAGCGGCGTATACCGCGCCGCTAGCAGGGGTAATTAGTCAATGGGCCGGCACCGGCCGGCCCCTGCTTAAACTCCCCCCCCCCCTCCCCCCGCCCCGCCCCCGTCCACACGGCGTAATTGCGGGGCGTAATTACGTCCCGCAATTAAGCCGTGTGAACATAGCCTTATAGAGAACTATGGATTACGCCTCCTCTCCCCGCTCGCACAAAATGATCGTATTGTACGCGCGGGGAGATAAGTGACATGTCAATTACTTGCGGTGAATACGTGCCGCGAGTAATGAATGTCAATGGGGTCAGCGGGCTGAAAACTTACGGATTAATTTTTATGAACTCTTTCAGGGAAGGCTGGAAAAACCCAATAATTCCGTCACAGTTTTTTGGCATTTTAAATTTACACCATTCACCATGTGGTAAACATATGCTGATAACTTTATTCTATGGGTCAGTGTAATTATGGCAATAAATACTTTTTTTCTCTTTTGCACAACAAAAATCCTTTTTAAATAAAAATGTTTGTGCGTCTCTCTGTTCCGAGACCTAGAACATTTGTATTTTTCTGTTGACAGACCTTTATGAGGGCTTGTTTTTGGCAGAATAACTTTTATTTCTTATTGGAACCATTTTTGGATACATAAAACTTTTTGATCACTTTCTATGATTTTTTTGGAAGAAAATTTGCCAAAAAAGGCAGTTTTGCCATTTTTCTTTTTCTTTTTTTTTTTTTTTACTCTGTTCACCATGTCAGATAAATAATGTGATCATTTTTATTTTCCATAGATAAGGATTTTGTTAGGGAAAAAATGGGAATTTTGTTTTTTTTAATCTTACTTTGGATTTTATTTTATTGATGTCCTTATTAAACTTTTTTTTATCATAATGTTTAGTCCCAGTAGAGGACTTAAACATGTAATCATTTGATTGCTCTAATAATACACTGCATATAATGCATTATGTTATTCCTGCTGGTGTAACACTGATGGGCATCCTACTGTACCCTACCTCTATCAGGACCTAAAAATCAAACATAGGGGCCGCTCACACAGCGTTTTTGGATCCGATTTTGTATCCGTTTTGGATCTGAAAATCGCATCCAAAAACGCAGTGTAGATCGGATCCTAAACGGATCCAACACACAGCTGCATGTTTGGCTGCGTGTTGGATGCAGCAGGATCGTACTCGATAGTTTTAAATAGGGCGCCTGCATCTTTCGGACCAAGAATTGACATGTCAATTCTTGGAACGGATCTGAAAGATGCAATGAGACACAGATCGGCCATCACTTGTCTGAACGCCGATACATGTTTCATATTAAAAGCAATGTACATCACACTGCTATTTATTAGATATGTGTCTTGGTCCATTTAGGGTCCAACAGACGGATCCAAACATGTATCTAAAAGCAAATGTTCACATGGACTCAACACGCTGTGTGAACATACCCATAGAGGGCAGACCTGGAAGCCTTTATAAGGTCCCCGACTACCATCAGCTAATTGGGAGCACATCACAGGGGTTACCAATGGGGTACAAAAGGGAACCATCGCCCTCTAAAATCACTTGAATCCAATGGTCACTATTCATCATGGTATCGAAGGGGTTAAACAGCTCAGATCTGAGGTCTGTCCACTCATCAAACCCCTTTTATCTTATAGATAGGTTTAGTGTTTACATAGGAAACTTTGTAGGCATACACAATAGACATCACAGCCTGAGATGTATCTGACAGAAGCAATAAGCCTTCTCTGCTGTTCCTGTTGTAGAATCAACTATTTTGTGCAGCACATTTGCATCCTTCATCCTTGAAGAGTTGTTGCAAATGTGATTTTCATCATATAGATAAAACAAACACGAGCCAGGGAAGAGTTATGATCTTTATTTACTTGGTGTGGTGCCACCTAGCGTTCAAAATGCAAAGCAATGTGCACGACCATCTAATGAGCAGAGTGCTGGTGGACACACATGCTCAGTCTGTCTCTCCACATCTATGCCTCTATTCACTGCACAGGAGCCATGAATCATAGCTTTCTGCCCTGTTTTCTGGCTTGCTTTCTAAGTAGAGAGATCATACTGTGGATGTCACACATTATTTACTGGCACTACCATGAATCCCACAAAAACTATCTGCAGAGAAAGGAAGAGGACACCATATTAGCTGCCAGAGGAGGAAGAAGACTAACTTGGTTCAGATCCTAGCCCTGCAGCAGCAATATATAAAAGCAAAAAAAAAAAGAAAATATTAATTTTTTATGCTTGAAAAAATTTAATTGAATTTAAAACCACCATCATGGGATAAGCACTTTAATGAAGGTCAATTGAAACAGGGGTATTATATATACAGTAGCTTGGTAAGGTGATATCCCTCCACCATAAATGCATCTCTTCCCTCTTACCCAGACAGTGCACTGCATGCTATAAGCTTCTTTCCAGTTTGTCTTCTGTGGCATTGAATGGCTTTATTATTATGCCACTATATAACAGTATTACTTAGGCATCATATGGTTACATTTTATGATTTCCGTATGGCACTATTATGTTGACAGTATATGGTGGTGTAATTTGGGCACCGTATGGCTAAATTATGCATTCATTGTATGTCAGGAGTATAATTTGGAAGCATTGTGGCAGGAGTATTTTTTGTTTCCCTTTCACAAAAATTGTGGGTAGCTCCGCAGGTTTTATGCCCTGGGTCCTACAAATACCATGGTTAAAAATAGCACCTGTCCATATAACATCAAATAAGATCCACAGGGTCATCAGTTGGCCTCGTTCACATGGCTTATTTGGGCACGGATTGGCGCCGTACTCCGCGCCGGATTTGCGCTTCAGTACGGCGCCAATCCGTCCCTGTCTTTACGTTAATCCACTGCTCTCATAGAGAACAGTGGATTCCGTCGCTCCTCCCTGCTCGGCGAATCCACTGCGGGGGGAGAAAGTGACATGCAAATTATTTACGGCGCGGACGCGCCGTAAACAATGCATTGTCTATGGGGCCGGGGAGCGGCGCCCCCGCCGCGCGCCGGCCCCGCCCCGCCCCTGATTCACGGCGGATTTGTGAGCTCAATACGGCTCACAAATCCGTCGGGAATAAGCCGTGTGAACACGGCCATACTGTTACTGTTAGGATAAGATATTGATCCAGCTCTGCCCTCGATGCTGATGCCTGTGATATAATCTTGTCCAAACCTGTAGTAATATATTTATAAGTAATGAATTTCCCTAGTGTTCTGCCTCTGGGTAAAGTGACTTAAATAGTTTCTATAAATGACTCTTAAAGAGAACCTGGCCCATGCTTTTTTTTAAATTAAACTAAGTATACCAGCATAATGTTCCCCTTATTTAATTACCCTCTGCACTCGCTGACCTTTTTTTTTATCCTCAATTTACCGTCTAATCACTCTCCCACTTTTCCCGCCCTGTATGTTAATTAGGAGAGATGAGTCCGATTTTCCTTTTCTGAAAACCTGCGCATGCGCTGTAATAATATAGTTGGCGCATGCGCATAACACATGGAAGTTTCAATGTTGTTACTGCGCAAGTGCAGCCTCCTTATATCTACAGTGTCAGTCAGCAGGTTCTGTTAGCACCAGGACCGGAAAGCACAGTGCGACTGCGCACGGTGAACTTAGCACAAATAGTGCAGGTGCAAGATTTAGAGCGAGAGTAGGGTAATTACCAGGCGGGGAAATGGATTGCTTTAGCAGAGAGGATGATGGGATCCTGATATAGGCAGGTCTTACATGTGACATAGGATTACTAACTCATTAACGACTGCCCGTAATTTGACGTCGGCCGACGTGGGTCGTTTGTCTGCAGTGATGTCTTTTGGTGTCTCTGCAGACACCGGAGTTTGCGGTGCCCGGCGCCGCAGCAGCGCTATTGACGGGGCTGTACTACAAAGCCCTGATTCCAGCAAAGTTCCTGCAAGCACCGGGGAGCGGGGGAAACCTCCTCTCCCCGGTGCTTTAACCCTTTGATTGCCGAGGATCGTCACCACAGCACAATCAAAGGGCTTTCCACTGCTCTGTCGGGTGATCGGAACACCCGGTGACACAACAAAGCCCGGGGAACGGCTGCACAGTCAACTCTGGGGACCTAGAGTAGCCCCAGGGCTGTCTGTGTAAGAAGCCAGCGATCAGGGCAGTAAAAAAAAGTAAAAAACATAAAAAGTGTAAAAAAAAAATAAAAAATAATAAAATAAATAATAATTGTGCATACATTACACACACAAAATAACCTACACATATTAGGTATCCACATGACCGTAATAACCTGTAGAATTAATCTAACAAGTTATAAAGTGTGAAATGTGAATGGTGTAAAAAAATGTAAAAAAAAACAAAACAAAAAAAGTTTTTAAAAAAATTGAAAAAAAATTCTGCAATTATTTATAAGTGAACTTAAACTATTCCCCCATAAAGTACAACTTGTCTTGAATAAAACGAGGCCTCATACAACTGCGTCATTGAAAAAATAAAAAGTAACAACTGTTGAAACTCAAGGAGGCAAAAACTAAAAAAATGTTCTGGTCATTAACTACTTTTCAGGCCTGGGGCTTAAGGGGTTAATTAATGAGCGGGGAAAGCATCTGCAGCCTCTACAGCACAATAACTATTAGGCCATGTTCACACGGCTTAAAATGGGCCGTATTTTGGTCCGTAATTACGTGCCGAAGTGCGCAAATTACGGGCTGAAAACGGCCCATTCATTACGGTAATCCACAGTTCTCATAGAGAACTATGGATTACGTCTCCTATCCCTGCTCAGCGAATCCGCCGGGCAGGGAGATAAGTGACATGTGAATTACCAGCGGCGTATACACGCCGCTGGTAATACAAGTCAATGGGCCGGCGAGGTGCCGGGCTCCCGCCCCCGTCCACACGGCGTAATTGCGGGGCGTAATTACGTCCCTCAATTAAGCCGTGTGAACAGAGCCTTAGGTGTGGGAGAAAGAGAACAATTCCGGATACAACACATGCACTGGTAACAGAATGTGGACTTAGTTTACATTGCGTTTTGCATGTGACAGGTTCCCTTTACAGTAAACCGTAGGCACACTTACCTGGTTGGTGCATTGCACTGTATTATGTGACATAGGAAGAGACGCCTCTGGGCAAATGTTATACGCTTATCCCAAGGGGACCTGGGTGGTCACCACCATATGGTCATAGGCCATGGAACTGTGTGAGGTTTAGGGGATATTGGTAGACAAAGAGAGTATATACTACATCATAGGATGTGAGCTGGACCTCAGTGTTGTGCAATTTATGGTCCCAAAACCTATGGTCTACATGAGCTACACTCCTACTACTGTCATTGCATGGCCACTGATCCGCAGATGTTATATCAGAGTCTTGTAGGTTTTCTAGTCACTTCTCTCATCCTCCAGCGTGACGCATCATCCTCCCCCTGAAACAAATGGAAATATCCATGATTAGATACATAGAAACGGGTTTCAGTCAACGCCCAGCAACAACATAACCAAGATGAGTCACCAGGAGAACCACTTGTAAGACAACACCCTCACCCGATCCAACGTCACACGTGTAGCCATCAACCCACTCTACTGCCGCCGCCGCATTTTAGCAGGGTCCTCATATGCCTCGTCATCACTTGACTGTTTTCAGATTTTTATACATCCACCAATCATATCTTACAGTGACAGTGACGATGAGATAGCTGCTTGTACATGGTCAAGAACGGAAAGAACAGATACTTCTACATCTCCAAATGTTCCATCTCCTTCGTTTTTCTATTTGTTTTCAATGATGGAAACAATGCTCCATGAACCAGCATGTCCCAACCAGAGAAGGATTGTAGACGTGACAAATTCATCATGGCCTCCACCATGTAGGCTTCTCTGTTGAGGTTTTTTGTTCTTTCGAGCCTACTTTACGTTAGTTTTTTTCGCGCACCATAAAGTTGCCCTAACAAAAGTCCTGCAAGCTATGAGGCCTCTGTGAATTGAATTTGATCTTCCAGGGCATCCTATAGATGCTGCATTGATCTAGCGAATTTGGAGGCCAAGCTAACATCTTGAACTCCTTGTCATATTCCTCAAACGATTCCTGATTAAGTGTTGCAATGTGGAAGTGGCTTTATCCAGCTTATGGAGGCCACTTCCATTAGGAAATACCTCTGCCATGAAGGGGCAGACTTGATCAGTACAATGTTCAGGTGGGTGGTATGTGTCACATCAACAAGGTTTCCCAGCAGAACATAGCTTAGAGAATTGCCCCATCTTCCCCAACTTGTGCTCTTCCCATAGTTCCTCCTGGTGACATCTCTTAACCCGGGAAGTGACGCACATGCACCCAGCCATCAACATGATGTAAAAGAAAATGTGATTCATCAGATCAGGTTATCTTCTTCTATTATTCCATTGTCTAGTTCTGATGCTCCTATGCCCGAAGTAGGCACTTTCGGTGGTAGATAGGACACACTGACTGGTCTGCAGCTACGCATCCCCACAGACAGCAATAACTAGCAATAACGTTTTAGGCAATGTGTGCTATAGTAGCTCTTCTAGGAGATCGGACCAGATCGGACCAGATGGTCTAGCCTTCACCAGTTCCAATGCATCTAAAAGGCTACGTGCACACAGCAGAGGACAAAATACTAATCAGAATCAGACCAGTGTTTTACACTTGGTTTTCGTTTTTTGTCCCAGTTTTTTGCTGCGGTTTTAGGATTTCAGACGTCCCATTCAATTGAACTGTACTAAAATCCGCCATTTTGAAGTGAAATATGGCCGATTATAGAACATGTTCTAAGTTTTTTGTGCTGATTTTCTGAGTTGACATCCAACCTCAGAAAATCCGAGCAGTGTAGACTACAGCTCAGATTTTCTATTGAGGTCTATGGGGATGATTTACAGTTGGATTTTTTACAGATTCTAAATACCGAATCCACTTAAAAGTCCGACAGTAAATCCCTATCGTGTAGACATAGCCTAAGGCCATGTCTCCACTGCACAGAAATTTTTTTTTTTTTTAAACGCTGAAACAAACGACTGAAAAGAGCTCCCATAGACTTCTATTGTGAGAACGTCCTGTAGTCTCCACGGAACGTCTTTTCTGCTCGTTTTATTTGCTGGTTGTTTTTTGAAGCATGTTGCAAAAAACGACAGAGCAGAACAAAAAATGGACTATTGGAGTCTATGTAAGGCGCAGAACGACTTTTGGCACGTTTTTTTGCAGAAATATATAACAAATCTATTGCTGTGCATCTCTGCAAAAAAAGCGCCCAAAAATGCCGCAAAAATGCAAAACACCCAAAAAAATGACTTTTTTTCAGCAGCTTTTGACAGGAAGTGGACAAAGAACTCAGTTTTATGAACGTTTTTAGGATTTGGTTTTAAGTGAGTTTTTTGTCCAATGCTGTGTAGACCTAGCCTAAGCCTTGGTGCCCATGCTCCTGATTAAAGGGCTTCTCTATCATCCTCAACATGACTGAAGGTAAAAGTCATGGTCTGCTCTAGATGTAGGACAGTTGAGTTAGGGTACGTTCACAAGCCGTGTTGGGTCCATGTGAACATACGCTTTTAGATACGTGTTTGGATCCATCTGTTAAAAACTTTGAGATTCTTAGTTCACACGTTTTGATCAAAAGATGCTTATGCCACCCCCGACTTACAACGGGATCTCAGATCTATACGTTGTATTTGGCACATATTGCTTTTAATTTATAGAGGGAGGAATGGATGCCTCCATTTTTGTTTCTTGCACCCCGCCCACCTCCACAGCTTGTTATATCAGTGCAGTATGCGTGCAAGGTTGGTGCCGGTTTTTATTCTTCTCTCTGGATTATGGAGGTCGGTTGGCCCAATGAGAAGTCTGAATTTGGCTCTAGTGAGAGATATAGATAGAGTAGGACCACCCGCCTTGAGATCCCGTTGTAAGTTGGGGGTGGCATAAACGTCTTTTGATCAAAACGTGTGAACTAAGAATCTCAAAGTTTTTTTCATGTATTATAGATAGCATAAATGCTTCTTTAGGGATTTCCATGTATTGTATGGATCCATCTGTTGGACCCTAAATGGACCCAAACACATATCTAATAACTAGCAGTGTGATTTTACATTGCCTTTAACTAGAAACACGCATCGGTGCTCACACCAATGATCGCCGATCCGTGTCTCACTGCGTTTTTGGATCTGTCCCAAGAATTGACATTATAATAAACTATAGGGTGCAATCCTGCTGCATCCAACACACCTCCAAACACGCAGCTGCACGTTGGATACGTGTTGGATTAATTTAGAATCCGATCGCTGCAGCTTTTTTGGATCCAATTTTCGGATCCAACACGGATCCAAACATGCCGTGTGACTGGCCCCTTAGCCTGGTATTTATTTTCAATAATGTGCTGCTACATTCAATATAAGATTGCACACCAGTCACACCGTGCTTGAGAAAGGAAGACTAAGGCTTTGTTCACACCTGTCTTTCAGGAGCTAATATGCGCATACTTCCGCGGCACGGGGGGGCCAGCAGCCCGCTGGCCCCATTGACATTCATTACTTGCGGCACGTATTCACCGCAAGTAATTGACATGTCACTTATCTCCCCGCGCGTACAATACGATCGAATTGTATGAGCGGGGAGAGGAGACGTAATCCATAGTTCTCTATGAGAGCTATGGATTACCGTAATTTTGCCGCGCATCTCGTCCATATTAGAGCTTAAATACGCAGCAAAATGCGCGGCGAAATTACCCCGTGTGAACATAGCCTAAGGACTTCCGAAACGTCGCAAGGAATCTTGTACAGTCAGCTCTGTTGGAGTCTGAAGATCATAGAGGACTTGGCTAAGCCTTTCCAAGAGTTGAAGGAGTTAAAGGGGTTGTCTCACCACATTGATTCATCTTACCTCAGTCCTGTTTTCTTGGTTTCACTTTGAATTCAGGGGCGTGTTTACTGGCTTCTACTAGGCTGCAGTAGAAGCCAGGTCTGTAGCTATAGCAACCAGTAATGACAGCCTATCAGGAGAGATCAAACAGGTCTGTAGCTATAGGAGCTGATGCAGCCCATACAAGAGGGAATATCTAGGAATAGGTAGGACACTGTTAATGGACACATATTGCAAAGTGACTTGTTTTTGCAACATCTTTAACATAAAAAGCAATCCTTGTAGTGAGACAACCCCTTTAACAAGCCATGGTACTACCGGGTTTTTATGACTTTGTCACAGTGTTGTATTTATGTGAAGAAGAAATTTGTAACTGTTTGAAGATACATAAAATGAAGTTAGAAATATGCAAGCCTTGATGTGTTAACTTTCACTGAAGCTGCCCTTAGCTTGGTATCACACCACCTTTTTATTTGAGGTTTCCCCTAGTGCTGCAGGTAAAGCTCTTGCATTAGGGTGCTTTCATACGGTGCAGTTTTGGTGCGTTTTTTGATGCGTTTTTGTACAACAATGTATAGCATTAATTGCTGTGCCTTCCAGCACCAAAAATGCATCCAAAAAACGCACCAAAACCGCACCTGGTGAAAGCACCCTTATCTGTACGGAAAGTTATCATGATAAATCGAATAGAATCACATTCTCTACATAGCCTGTCGCTAGGGACAACATAGCTTTTTCTTTTTACATCCTATAACTTTTCACTTTGTGAACTCCGCCGCCATGAATTATGCATTGCAGCTTGGGAAAAGCGTCTGCTCTCCTGTGACCGCGCCCTGAGGTCTTCTGAAGCTTCATTAAGCCACATTCTAATCAGCCACAAGTAAGCGTAAACATGAATGCAGCTATTATGTGCAAATTGGCCTCATAAATTGGTGCCATGAAAAAAAAGAAAAGATGGCGTGCTCCTTTGATGTTGAGCGCGTGTGTTTGGGTGTTGTCTCCCGTCGTCTCTATGATGCTCTGATGTGTGTTTAGTGTCTGTTACCAAAGAAAAATCATGGAGGAGACAGGCTCACCTCTCTCACCAACCAGGTGTCATCGTGGAGGGTTACGTTATGACATCTGTAGAAATCAGGGCCGTTCCTAGGCTAAATTGCACTCAGGGCGAGGTGAAGATATTTCACCTCACCCCCCTACCCCCCGTAAAATAATGCGCCACAATGCAACACAGTGCTTCACCAGATAACTGTCCCCTGTATCCATGCAATACCCACCTGTAACCAGACAGTAGCCCCAGCAGCCATGACAGTTGCCCCTGTAGACAGTTGCCCCTGTAGCTATGATAGTTGCCCCTGCAGCCAGTGTCCTCCCTTGCAGCCAGTGTCCCTCCTTGCAGCCAGTGTCCCCCCTGCAACCAGTGTCCCCTGTAGCTAAGGGTTTTTAAAATAATAAAAACTCACTTACCTTTCCAGGATCCCTGCAGCGTGTCCAGTTCCCGGGAGCCGGGGTTCAGTGTAAGCGGCGTGACGTCATCACGCTGTTTACACTAAGCTCCCGGGGACTCCTGGGATGGACGGGAGCCGAGACTCAGCGTCACAGCGGGCGTGGTGAAAGCCGTGCGCCCCCTGCGACGCTGCTGTGTATGTATCAGCGCGCTGACTGAGCACTGATACATACAGGGGAGGAGGCAGGAGGGGAGCGATCCGTTCTGCCTTCTCCCTGTACCGGCAGCTGCACTAAGTGTATGCAGCAGCCGGCAGAGTCAGAGGCTAAACGGGGGGCGGCGAGGCAGGGTGAGGGGAGCTCAGCACCCCGGGCGATAGCCCGCCTTGCCCGCCCCTAGGAACGGCCCTGGTAAAAATATAGACCCTCATGTATGAAAACTGTCTGGGTCTAAGGCCATGTTCACACGGCTTATTTCGCAACGGATTTGCAGCCGTATTTACGTCCTCAAATGCGTTGTGAAATCAGTTACAAACAAGTAACTGGCCGTTTTACATTGATTTTAATGGGAAATACGTGTCGTCGTTCACACGACACTTATTTCCGTTCCGGATTGCCGCCGTGGATTGCAGCAGCAAAACGGCCGGAAAAACAATGTGCATGTCAATTATTTCCGGACGGATTCACCACCTATAATGAATGGAGATGGTGAATCCGTCAGGAAATCAGTTACAAATACGTGCCACACTTAGTGGCACTTATTTGCAACTGATTTTCAACTGATTTCAGAACGTATTTACGATCGGCAATCCGACGTAAATACGTTCTGAAATAAGCCGTGTGAACATAGACTTTCTTTGTTGTTCATAGCAACCAATCAGAGTGCCCCTTTTATTTCACATACTGCTCAGGGGAGCTCTGATTGGTTGCTGTTGTCAACAAAGAAAGTCTTAGACCTAGACAGTTCTCATCCATGTCCCCCATAATATCCTTCAGCAATCGTTGTCTACATAGAACACATGGAGCCCCATAGCATCGGGCCAAAACGTAGCCGCATGATGTTGAGTCATACTATAGCCCCCTTCCAGGGGAGTAACTAGAAATTATATGAAAATGTTCTTGCACCTGAATAGGCCGCTCAACCCTTGGCCCCATATCTACTGCTCTCGCTGCAACCCATGTGCTTCAGAGGCTGAGAGCTTGTTGCCCTTACCATTGCCTTACAATTCTATAACATGGTCTCTGGTTAGTTCTCCTTTTGTTTGCCGATGCTTCTCCTACAGAGGGGGATCTCTAGAGAGGTCCAACCCAAAAAGGGGCCATTTATAGACTCAATAGTAGCTGTTTGAGCTGAGTATTTGGTACAGCCACCTTTAGGACCTGACCTCTGTAACTTCATAAACCAGAAAGGGTTGTAGTCACATCTGTGCCTTAATGCCCGTACCACAGACCCGGAGTGGCCCACAGGGGAAGAGAAGAAACGCCGGGTGTGCTCCTGAGCATGGCAAAACAAGGGCCACATGTATGAACCTGTTTAGGTCTAAAACTCACTTTTTTGCCCATAGGTTACTATGGGAAAAAGAGTGAGTTTTAGACCTAAACAGGTTTATACATGTGGCCCCAGCAGTTTCTTTTAAACTGCATATATGCTTGGGAGATACAGAAAGGCAGAGAAAGAAGCAGAGTATAAGAAGCATGTGCAGTAGCTGTAGGTACGGTCCCCACAATCAATTCCACTGGTGTGCCCCACAATCAATTCCACTGGTGGGCCCTAGGCACCCAAGTCCAATAATGTGCACACAAATACTATACCAACACATGGTGGGGGCCCTACTACAGAATTTGTATTGAAGCCCAGAAGTTACTCCTGTAATCAAAGCATTTTCTTTGTCACCATGTGCTGGTAGAGCATCTACTGATAGTATACCTGCCATTGCTGACTATCCAGACTGACATGCAAATTATCCAGACCCACATGCTAATGGGTTCATGTTCTGCTCTATATTGAATTGATGTCCTCACCCTCCACGTGTCCAGACGAAGAGAAAGACGATGAGCAATACCCTAATCCAGTTCCAGACATACAGATCCCCAGCTCCAGAAAAAATGGGCACACCTGAAACGGTAGTTGCTCTTATACTAAAAATATTCCCATATTATGACCATGAAATCCTTAATACAGCTCTGAGGAGTCCTGGACTCTCTAGTACACATAACAATGACTAGACTTGGTATTTAGGTGTAATTTACATTGTGATCCTGTCTGCAGATCTAGAAGGCAAATTCAACCTGTACTGTAAACAACATAATACAGGCCACTCCTGAGGGATCAGGGGATATGACAGTGGATGTAACCACTGCTTCCCATTTGTATGGCCTGTGAGCGCTTTGGGCGACATGTCAGAAAACTGGCGTTTCCACGCCAGTTTTAGGCGCATTTAATCAGTGTAAAGTGCGGCAGCTATACCTCGTATAGAAAACTTAATGCGCCTTAAAAGGCGAATCGCGTCAAAAAAGGCTCATTGCGCAACTCATGGCGCACAGCTTATCATTGGTAGTATATGTGATGTGCCTATCGTGGCGCATTGCCCGACGGAGGTGCATAACATATGTAATGCGCCTCAATAGGCTCATTGCGCGACGGGGCGCACAGTGCACTATATTTAGGCGCATTACAAAGTGTCATGCTTGCCGTACAATGCGCCTTGTTTTGGTGTACTACAGTTCATTTACAACAAGAATATGGCGTCAAAAGTAGTTTTGGTGCAAAATAGACCAAAAAACTGATATTGGCGTGTTGGGACATGTCGCCTTTTGAGTCTTTAGGAATAAATGTCAAGTATAGGAGTCGGCTCACCAATCACTATTTAGCAGTAGTGCAGCCACGGAGAGTCTTAGGCTAGGTCTACACAGCATTGGACAAAAAAACTCACTGAAAACCAAATCCTATAAACATCCATGAAACTGAGTTTTTTTGCCCACTGCCTGTCAGAAGTTGCTGAAAAAAGACAGTTTTTTCGTGCGTTTTTGGGACTTTTTAGCAGAAATGCACAGCATTATAATTGCTATGGACTTCTGCAAAAAAACATCCAGCGCTTTACATAGACTCCAATAGTAAATTTTCTGCCCTGCTCTGTCGTTTCTTGCAACATGTTTCAAAAAAACGACCAGACGCAGAAATGAACAGAAAAAAAGAAGTTCTGTGGAGAAGAGAGAACGCTTTTACTATTAAGGGCCGTTCACACGGCTTATTGCAGGGACGGATTTCAGCCGTATTACGCGCCGTACTGCACTGCAATACGGCTGGAATCCGTCCCAGCCATTATGGAAATCCATAGTTCTCATAGAGAACTATGGATTCCGTCTCTCCTCCCCACTCGGCATATTCGGGAGAAAGTGACATGCACATTATCCCAGCGAGATACGCACCGTGGATAATGCATGTCTATGGGGCTGGCGGGCAGCGCACCCTCAACTTACTCAAGCCGTAATTGCGGGCGAAATCCGCCCCGCAATTACGGCTTGAATAAGCCGTGTGAACCGTCCCTTAAAGTCTGTAGAACATGTTTTCAGATGTTTTTTCCGTGGTTTTAGGAAAATGAAAAAATAGCTGAAAAAACAACTGAAAATGTGTGCAGTGGAGACATAGCCTTAGGGCCCGTCCCAATGGCAGGACTTTTATACCGCCGGCCGCCCGAAAAATTTAGGACATGTTCATTCTTCCGCAGGGTTTTCAGGCAGAACATGAGCATGTCAGTGGTTGAGGGGCACGGCAAATCTGCAAACCACGGGCAAAACCGTTCTCCCAAAACCACGGTAATGCTGTAAAAATACAGACCGGATTCTTTAATCAGAATCCGGTCGGTATTTGCTTACTGCCATGCGAATGCAGCCTTAGTCCACATTGGTCGGATTCTGAATAAAAAATCCGACCGGGTGGCGTTTCCGTCTGCGGTTTGCGGATTTGGCCTCCCCCCTAATCATTGAACAGAACATTTTCTGCCCTAAAAGCGTGTGGAAGAATGTGCTTGTTCCAAGTTTTTTTTCTACGGTTTTCGGATCTGAAATCCGAGCGTGAGAAAATCCAAGCCGCGCAGACTACAGCTTGGATGTTCTATTGAAGTCTGAAAATCCGAAAACCGTCTGAAAAACCAACTGAAATCCCAAGTCCAGCAACTTTCCAGCTTCAACACATAATAACATGAAACTTGACTTTTATTCATATTGTGAAAAACACATGATCAGAGTACACAAAAGTCACACGCTGTTACCGATTTCAGAAATAAGTCTCACTGTGACTAAGGTTTTTTTTTTTTTATAAAATACGTCAGTGTGTGTGAATTTTGCACGGTCTTTTTACCTACGTGAATCAAAGTTAAATATCCATTATGTGTTGAAGCTGGAGATTCCCATAAACTGACTTAGTAATAAGTGTGGTATAAAAGTTATCAGTAATTAACAGAAGGGGGCAGCATTTTTCTCAAATATGAAAAGTTTTCTTGATTAATAAAAAAAAAATGGGGGTTTTGATTACTCAGTCGCCCTGTTACCCCATGGGCAGTGTAATTACTGCCGGCCTTGCCATTCTGCTATTGATGCACGGTCATAGGGTAAGGCTATGTTCACATGGGTTAACTGCGGGGCATAATTACGCCCCGCAGTTACGCCGTGTGGCCGGGGGGAGCGGGGGGGGAGCGGGGGGCCGGCACTTCGCCGGCCCATAGAGAATCACTGCTAGCGGCGTATACGCGCCGCTAGAAAGTGACATGTGAATTATCTCCCCCCTCGGCGTATTCGCCGAGCAGGGAGAGGAGACGTAATCAATAGTTCTCTATGAGAACTGTGCATTACCGTAGTTACTGGGACGGATTCAGCCCGTAATTGGCGCACTCCGGCGCGTAATTACGGACTGAATTACGTCCCGAACTTAGCCGTGTGAACATGGCCTTAGTTAGGTTCTCATTGAACAATATGTTGCAGGTGAATTTTCAGCAACAATGTACAAAGACAAATAATCAATACATTTGTTTTATTGATTCGCGTGTCTTAATAGTATATTTAACCCTTTATGGCTTCTGCTTCCTGCTACATGCATCTAATGCTATGAGACAAAATGGCCGTCAGCAGAGGAGCATCTCTATAATGATGTGGTAGAGTAACAAGAACATGTTGGACTATTGGCCACAACCATATATGTCTCAGATTATTATTATTATTATTATTTATTTTAAAGCGCCATTGATTCTAGGGCACTGTACATTCAAAAAGGGAGGTTACATACATAACAGTGGTCAAACAAGTACAATGATAACAGTGAATGACTTACGACTGGCACAGAGGGAGTGAGGGCCCTGCCCGCGAGGGCTTACAATCTACAGTGGAGGAGGAGAGGGACAGAAGGTGGGAGGCAGACATGTTTTTGGGGTGGCACAGTGGCTGCTAGGTTATTGTAGGTTATAGGCAGTCCTGAAGAGGTGGGTTTTTAGGTCAGATGAGAGGGGAATGACCTCCACATGACATTGTGAGCAGCAGAGTGTATATATGTATACATATATATTGTATATATCCATACACACCATATCATGTGGCCAATAGCCCAACACCTCAAGAAGTCTGCCATGTCCTCCATCCCTGAGCTGCTAAAACTGGCATTGATCAGATATTTCTATCTATTATGATCCTGATTGCTGCACAAAGTGACATCACTGATACCAGACAAGGGACACTGAGACTTTGGACACAGGACAATTACACAGTGAAATTTGGGGGATAAACCATGATACACTGACACTTAGGGCGTCAGGGCAATGATACACTGAGATTTTGGACACAGGACAATTACACAGTGAAATTTAGGGCGTCAGGGCAATGATACAATGTTTTGGGGTGGTTAAACAATGACACACTAAAATTTAGGGGGAAACAATGATAACACGTTGACATTTAGGCCTCGTTCACACGGCTTATTCTGCCGCGTATTGGCGCCGTACTGCGCGCCGGATTTTCGCTTCAGTTCTGCGCCAATCCGCGGCAGCCATTACGGTAATCCCACGCCTCTTTGAGAACAGTGGAATCCGTCGCTCTCCCCGCTCGGCAAATCCCCGCGGGGGGAAAAGTGACATGCACATTATTTACGCGCCGGACGCGCCGTAAACAATGCATTGTCTATGGGTCGGGGAGCGGCGCCCCTGCCCCGCTCCGGCCCCGCCCCCCTTCCGCCCCTTATTCACGGCGGATTTGTGCGCTCAATACGGCGCACAAATCCGTCGGGAATTAGCCGTGTGAACACGGCCTTAGGCTACAGGTCACTTAGTATAACAAAAAAAAAACAGTGACATGAGGGGTGATGAATCAATGACCCTGACACTTAAGGAACAGGATAATGACCCTGACACTTAGGGAACAGGATAATGACCCTGACACTTGGGGTGAAGGATAATGACCCTGACACTTGGGGTATAGGATAATGACCCTTAGGGAACAGGACAATGACCCTGACACTTGGGGTATAGGATAATGACCCTTAGGGAACAGGACAATGACCCTGACACTTGGGGAACAGCATAATGTCACTTGTACTTGGGGTACAGAATAATGACACACTGAAACTTGGGGAACAGAACAAGGACACACACTTGGAAAACAAACAATAACTGCACTTAGCCTCGTTCACACGGTCTTATTTCGGACGGATTTGCCGACGGATTGGATGATCGTCAATCCGTCGGCAAATCCGTCCAAAATAAGTCACGGGCCTATTTTCTATTGATTTCAATAGAAAATACGGCTTCGTCGTTTTTTTCCAACGACGCAAAATTTCCGTTCCCGGGTTGCCGCCGCGGATTTACGACGGCAATCCGACGGAAAAACAATTGACATTCAATTATTCCGACGGATTCACCACCCCCACAATGATTGTAGATTTGGGGAATCCGTCGGGAAATCAGTTACAAATACGTGCCACACTTAGTGACACTTATTTGCAACTGATTTTCAACTGATTTCAGAATTGTATTTACTCGGAAATCCGTTGTAAATACGTTCTGAAATAAGCCGTGTGAACGAGCCTTAGGGAACAGGATAATGACACTGACACGGGGTACAGCAGTGTCGGACTGGGATGCCTAGGGCCCACCAGTTGAGCCATTTCTGGGCCCACCGGTAGAGTTTATTTTAGGGCCCACCCTACGGCTACTGTAAGTGACTGTTCATGCCTCCTATACTCTGCCTCTTGCTTTTTTCCTCTCTTTCTAAGGGTGCGTTCCCACGGCAGAGGACAAATACCGGTCGGTTTACCTGACCGATATTTGTCCTGTTTTGAGCCCTCCCCCTTCACGTTCACAAGCACTGATTCCACCCGAAAACCGGACGGAAGATTGTGCTAGGAGACACTTGGCATGACTCGAGGGGTGATGAAACAATGACACTGACACTTTAGGGGGCAAACAATACACACTGATACCTGGGGGTACAGCACAATCAAACAATATATTCTGCATTAACATTATACATTCTCTACATTCTCCTGGGCTGTACTGTACATTGGACTCTGCTGTATGGGACACTATTACTACTGCTATGGGACCCGACAGCCGTCAGATTGTTAAGGGCCGTTCACACGGCTTATTTTGGGCACGGATTGCAGCCGTATTGCGCGCCGTACTCGTGGGCAGCAATAAGGTGAAAATGCCGTCCCAGGCATTATCGGCTATCACAGTTCTCCATAGAAACTATGAAATTCCGTCTCTTCTTCACTCCTCCTCGCTTGGCGAATCCGCGGGGCGAGGAGAAAATGACATGTTCATTATCTCCGCGGAATACGCGCCATGGATAATGAAAGTCTATGGGGCCGGCGGGCAGCGCCCCCACCCTCGTCCCCGCCCCTTATTCAAGCCGTTTTGCGGGCGGAATCCGTCCCGCAATTACGTCTTGAATAAGCCTTGTGAACCAGGCCTTAAAGTTTCTAGGCTACTGGTTGTCAGATCAAAGACATGCATGCGGTTGTATATAACATTGTAGGTGATTCTGACTGGTCATCGTCCTTATTGCCTGTTCTGCTCTAGCTGTTGGGCTTTGCAGCAATACAGTGATGTCTGCAAGGCGCTGTGAGATCTCTGCATTATTGACTTTTGCAGTAAATTTAATTTAGAGGGCAAAAAATTTCAATAACTTTCAACCATTGCAAAAACATTCAACCATATCAGTGCCAGATAGGTGCTGCCACCATAGTAATACGTTACTGTGGAGCCTCAGCCGTACACCTGACTAAGGGGTTTCTCGGTTTGATTAAAAATTAAATGGAGGGAGGTCAGTTTAGTTTTTTTTAATTTTGTTTGGTGGCTAACTATTTTATTTTTATTTAAACTGGACAACCCCTCCTAGTTTCAGAAAATACGAAAATAAAACGCATCCATATACAATGGGTACGGAAAGTATTCAGACCCCTTTAAATTTTTCACTCTTTATTTCATTGCAGCCATTTGGTAATATCCAAATAAGTTAATTTTAGTTTGCTCAATTAGATGTACACTCTGCCCACCGCCATCTCTGAAAGAAAAAAACAGAAATGTAGATAGTTTTGCAAATTTATTAAACAAGAAAAACTGAAATATTACATGGTCGTAAGTATTCAGACCCTTTTGAGCTAGTACAGCCATGAGTCTTCTTGGGAATGATGCAACAAGTTTTACACACCTGGATTTGGGGATCCTCTGCCATTCTTTCCTTGCATGATCCCTCTCACACTTCCCTCAGGTTGGATGGTGAAACGTTGGTGACGCCATATTCAAGTCTCCAATGTCTGGCACTGAGGAGAAGGGCTCTTCGTCATGCGCACTCTGCCAAAAAGCCCCGACTGGTGTGAGCTGGCAGGGATAGTACTTTGTGGAACTTTCTCCTATCTCCCTACTGCATCTCTGAGCTCCAGACCACTAGTAATCTTAGTTCCTTCTGTTACCTCTCATCACCAAGGCTCTTTCCTCCCACAATTGCTTAGTTTGGCTGGTCGTCCAGGTCGAGGAACAGTAGTGGTTGTCCCAAACGTTTACCATTTAAGGATTTATGGAGCCACTGGACTTCTTAGGAAGCCTTGGAGTGCTGCAGAAATTCCTTTTGTAACCTTGGCCAATCTGTGCTTATTGCCACAATTCTTTCTCTGAGCTCCTTGACAGTGATCCTGTATGCCATGTTCACGACGGCTTATTCAGCCGTAATTTGCAAGCCGGATTTGCGCTCATTGCATTTCTGGCTTGAATAAGGGCGGAAGGCCGGCCCGACGTGCCCCATAGACTTGCATTAATTCCACGCACGTAATTGCGCTGGATAATGTCAAGTGACTTTTCTCCCCCGCCCGGGCGATTCGCGAGGGAGTGACGGAATCCGACAGTCTCTATGAGAACTGTGGATTACCGTAATTACTGCGAAGGATTGAAGCCGTACTGCAGCGCAAAACTGGCGCGCAGTATGGCGCCAATCCGCGGCGAAATGAGCCGTGTGAACGGCCCCTTAGACCTCATGATTCTCATGTGCTCTGACATGCACTGCGAGCTGTGAAGTCTTATATAGACAAATGTGTGCCTTTCCTACTCAAGTGCAATCAGCTTAATTAAACACAGCTGGACTCCAATGAAGGAGTAGAACCATCTCAAGGAGGATCAGAAGGAAATGGACAGCATGTGAGTTAAATAGGAGTGTCACAGCAAAGGGTCCTGAAATACTTATGACCATGTGATATTTCAGTTTTTCCCTTGTTTAATGAATTTGCAAAAATATCTACATTTCCTTTTTTTTTATATCAGGATGGAATGGGGGGGGGGGCCGAGTGGACGTTAATGAGCGAAACAATGAATTTTTTTTATCTTACCAAATGGCTGCAATGAAAGAAAGAGTGAAAGATTTAAAGGGGTCTGAATACTTTCCATACCCATTGTATGTATATATTTTTACACCTTGCACCGGTCCAGTCTCTTCATATGGACTTTACATTACATCCTGTAGTTGGGAAACAGTTGTCTCTCATTGCCCGTCATCTTGGATTCCTGCAGTGCCCTTTACATTGGGCTGGAGGTCAGGACACATGGGCGTACAATGTCCTCCTCCTCCCCACGCGTCCAGACTGACGGGCTGTGTACTTGGCAGCTGTTGTGCTGGATGGAAATGTTTAGGTGGTTTGGAGAAAACAGAGAATTACAGAAGATTTTATGGTTCCTGTTTTTGCTTAGGTTAGGGGAAAAAACAACAAGCGGCGAACAGTGAAGAGACGAGCGTCGCTATCTTATCCCCGGGCAGACATGGCGTCACTACCACATTAAAAGCATTGTGAACGCCAAGGGAGCCGAGTATCCTGGACCCGGAGCCCCGTCTGCAGTAATGGATAAGAGAGGAGATTACTTACAAATAGTAATTGACAATTAACTCATATCTGCTTGCTGCCACATAAAAAAGGGCCAGTCCAGACTTATTTGGATCAAGAGTAATCATTGTAGGATAAAAAGTTCTGCACCTTAAAGGACATATATTTTTGCTTCCGTCTTTGCCATTTTCAAGATCTCTAATTGCTGTCAGTGAAAAACAATGTTATTCTTTGATAAGAAGTAATAAGAAAAAAATGACAATTTTTAGACTGCAGGGGTTGCACCCTACTGCCATCTACACAGTGAGTCAGCTGGGTAGTCTGCCAAATTCCCTGCCTCATCGGCTGACAGTAAGGAGGTGGGGATTCCCTCTCTCTGTGCCACCCAGCTGCCCATCTCAGCGAATAGCTGGGTGAAGTCTACCAGTCTGAAATTTGGGGGATGATGTGCCAGGACATGCAAAGTCCCCACTGCTTTAACTCTTTATGGACTTATTTTTGGATACCCATGGATCCTCTAATGTGTTAATGTTCTTTTCCACCATTTCCTAAACCCTTCTTAATGACCTCCCAACAGCTAAAGGGATGATAGGTGCAATGAATAGGGAAACTGCCACAGCTGGCGCTGATAAATCGGCTCTTATTGGCGAATGACATGAAGTCATGGGCACTATTAAATAGATGGGCAATGTTAGATCTGCCACTACTCTCTGGGCACTTACATGCGACTGACTAATTATAACGGAGACATAGACACGCTGGCATAGTGCACACATACATGCAAAACACACACACCTTACACACCATATAGATATATAGTATCACACACTCCGGCCACTTTATTAGGGGTATCACCATGGCTAGATAACGGGTTGGGGACCCTTTTTTTGCCTTCAGAACTGCCTCAATTCTTCGTGGCATAGATTCCAGCAATGTGTTGCAACGATGCTCAAATGTACCAAAGGGGCCCAAAGGAGTGCCAAGAAAATATTCCCCACACCATGACACCACACACACCAGCCGAACCGTTGATACAAGCAGGGATGGATCCATTATTTCATGTTGTTGACGCCAAATTCGACCCTAACCATCCGAATGACGCAGCAGAAATCGAGACTCATCAGACCATGTAACGTTTTTTTTCATTTCCAATTTTTCTACTGTCAATATTCTGATGAGCTTTGGGCAAATTTTAGCCTCATTTCCTGTACTTAGGTCTGAAAGGAGTGCAAACCCGGTGTTGTCCTTCTCTGCTGCTGTAGCCCATCTTGCCTCAAAGTTCGCCGTACTGTGCGTTCAGAGATGCCTCGCTGCCCTACCTTGGGTGTAGACGGTGGCTATTTGATGTCACTTGTTGGCCTTTCTTCTATCAGCTTCGAACCATGTCCTGCCCATTCGTCCATTGACCACTGGCATCAACCAAGGCTATTTTCCGCCCACCAGGACTGCCGCTGCACTGGATGGGTTTTTTCTTTTTGGACCATTCACTGTAAACCCTAGAAGATGGTTTGTTGCGTGAAAATCCCAGGAGATCAGCAGTTTTTCTGAAATACTCCAGACCAGCCCTTACCAGGCACCAACAACCACATGCCACGTTCAAAGTCACTCAAATCAGACCTTTCTTCCCCATACTGATAGCTCGTTATGAACTGGCAGTGAGATTGTCTGTCCGATGTCATACATTCCTAAATGCACTGAGTTGCCGCCATGTATTTGGCTGATTAGAAATTAAGTGTTAACGAGCAGTTGATCAGGTGCGAACCTCATATAGTGCCGATGTGTTGTGTATATAATATATATCATACTATAGTATATATATATATAATATATATATACACACTGTACCACATACACGCATATATTTACATTCACACACACACTTATATATATATATATAAACACAGTGACATGTATATAAATACACTTACATATATACACGCTGTGACTCACACATATATACATACATACATTAACACACGTTTGCATATATACACACTGTGGCACAAACACACACACTTACATACATATATATATATATATATATATATATATATATATAACACAGTCACACACACATTTACATACTGTGACACATTTATATGTACAATCATATACACACATATATATACACACAAATACTGTGACACATACATACATTTACACACACATACAGTATATGTACATTGATAAGCACACATATATACACACACCGTGTACAGACCATAACATTACAGAAAACTGGTAAATGGTTCTGAAGCCCTATATGGTCATTCCAGAACAAGCCAAAAAATTAGGATTCAAGATTAAAAAAAAAATATGGAAGAAAACTATTGATACAGATAGAGTAAGTCCTTCAATATAACAGTCAGAGGGAAGTGCTGTAAATAATGCGTCCACAGGAGCAGCTCGCTATGGCAGCCAATCACACATGTTGCAGATCAGCAGTGTCTGCGGCATTTTAGGTTGAATGTGGTTTAAGTTATGAATGATCATTGTATGTTGAAAACATTGTAACCACAGGCCACAGACCAATGTTACATAATTTGTACATTCACATTGTGACACACACACATGTCCAGTATAAATTATACTATATATGTGTTTGTGTTGTGTGTGTGTATATATATAATATAAATATATATATATATATATATATATATATATATATATATAAAACCAAGTTATGACTAAAAGCACACCACTAGAAGTCCAAATGTGATACCATGTTTTTGAATTGTTTATACAATCAAATAGGGTTGATTTTATTCTGCATTACACCAAGTTTGCTGGAAACTCAGTTTTTTTCTATTGTGATTTTGCATAGTCTCTGTGCATCTTGGGATCCCAGGAGAGGTGAGCTGCTCATTCCTTTTTTCTACATATATGTCACAATGTGTATGTGTGGTTGTATATATGTGCATACATTTATATAAATATATCCAAATGTAATGTGCTGATGAATTTCATTTCAGTATATCCTTATAATGGCCAGTTCTTCTTTTAAATTCCCTGCATAAGGTGTTACTATAGAGTTCAATGTATACCAAAGAAGCAGAATCACCAACAAACCCCCTAGTGGTGGCTGCAAGAAGCAAAACTTTTTCATGTATGTGTCTATGCTCAGCATTTGGTTCCTATAAGCTAATTACCACAGAAGGCCCTGAATGGACATGATGAGTTTCCACCGCTTTCAGTTTGTGTTCTGTATTGTATACTTTTCCTTGTAAGGCCGCGTTCCCACAGCAAAGACAAAATACCGCTCGGATTATCCGACTGGTATTTGGTCTGTTTTTGGCATGTGGGGGGCGGCTTTTGTCCCGGGTTTTTTTCTGGTTAAAAGCCCCCCCCCCCTCGCCCCAACATGTTTCTGCCCAAAAAGAAAAAAACAAAAAATTTCCTTAAAAAAAAACCCCCAAAAAATCCCTTTGTAAACGCGCAAGGGGTTTCATTAAATCAAGAAAAGGGTTAAAGTCCTTTAAAAGGGTTCCAAACGAAAACCGTTGAAAAACCGCGAAATTTGCCGTGGGGACAAGCCCGAAGGGGGCAACAAGGAATTCTCTCAGCCAGAACACACAGCTGATATATATGCCTAAATATAAATTCTCACAAACAACACCCAATTCCCCAGCATTCATTTCCAATATAGAATTGCATTATTGTGTGGAATATACAGGACCAGGAACAGGAAAAGGGAAAAAAGAAAACCCAAGGGAAATATCGATAAGGGCATCTTAAATTCCGGGGTGCTGGATGAAAAGATCTCTATCCACTTTTTTTTTCTATATCCCAATAAAAATATAATCACTTATGAAATTCCATTGCTTTGCAACAATATATTATCCTAAATGAGGGGTGGGGGCCTTTCCCATTCAAAGTGGCACCAGATCCATTCAACACCGTCCAGCGGACTGTACTACAATGGTGTCTGTTGGGTTTCTGTCATGGTGTCCTTTATTTTAATTGAAATAAATAACACCACATGTTGCACTATTTTTTCTATAATTTTTGACGGAATCAGGCCTTAAATTGGTTTTGCCACAAAGGCATTTCATGCCTGCTTTGTCCTGTTTCTGCTTTCAGTGTGCTCAAAAGAGGCCATGTATGATTTGTTTAAACTGCATATCATGTGACCCATTAGGCTGACATCACCAGTGTGCCACTCTAGTAAAACAAAGTTGTTTTGTAAAGCTTTGAGTAACTACAATTTAGCTGAGGGTTTTGACTTCTGCCCCCAACATAAGGTTCTATTTTTAAATCCCTGCAAAACCAAAAAAGAGGATTTTTTTTCCTAAATCACATACCTGATTGAGATTTCATTTTTCTTTTTTTTTTTTCCTTTAGACTTTAAATTTAAAATGAAAAGGGGAATTGGGGAGACTAAAGGAAAAGGGTTGCCAAACCCTTTCCCTCGGGCATGTGAGTAAAAAATGGGGGGATTTTTTAAAAGCAGTACAGAGGACAGTATTTAGAAAGATGCCCCTGGGATTGAACACTCCTCGCAGAAAAGTGTGGGGTTAATTATTTAAGCAGGAAAGAGACCCCCAGTAGCTGCCTGAGGAAATGTTGACCCAGGGTGGGGGCCCAGGACTGAGGAGCTCTCGTCACTGGTGTATCCCCTGGGAAGAGCTAAAAACACTGGGGGAAAGCACTAAAAAAAAAAAGGGTGCAAAAATTTTTTAATAATGTTTGAAAGGTAAAAATTTAAATTATTATTTAATTTGCAGTTTCCCCACGTCAATTTTACACAGGGCAAAACTTCTTTAAAAGGGGAAATTTTTGGGTGCAAATCTTTGTTTTGGGTTTTAAGGATAAAATAATACCATTTAAAAATATACTGCCCGTGGCGAAAATTGATTTACAAAAAAAGGGGCCCAATGTATAAAAAGGGGGGGCTACCTTGACAGTCGTACTTCTCAGGAGGTTAGTGTAGCATTTCTCAATATGTATGAAAGGGTCTCACAGGACTTTATTAATGTTTGCCATTGCTAGACACATTTATGTGCCAAAAAGTGGTGTAAAGTCTCAGCCTTGCCACAATGAAATTTAGATGAATGGTACAAAACAGTTTTTTCCCCAAAATTTTGTTGGGGACTTTTCATAAATGTGGGCCGTCATATGAATTTTGCCGTGACCCCGCCCTTGCAAAAATTGGCCGCATACAAAAGGGGGGGGGTTTCTGCCCGCAGGAATGAAACCGTTTTTTGGCATAGGACATTTAAAATTATTTGTTAAAAAAAAGAGTTTATACTCTTTAAAATTGCCGAAAAAATTGAAATTCCCGGGGGCAAAGTGCTTACCCGACATCGGGCTTCTCCCAAAAGTTTCCCATTCCCCGCCCCGGGACTCATCAATATTTGTTGGACAGGGTATGACAGGGTTTTTTTTTGGCTAAAGGGCCTTTAAAAAAAAAAAACCCAGAGGGGGTGCGCCTTTTTGTGAAGCAGGTAAAATTCCAGATAAAACTGTGAGTGATGGGTTTAACGGGGCATCCACCTTAGGCAAAATTTGTTCCATGGGCTTTTTTTGGGGGAAATTTACCCCCGCTTTTTAAACGCCTTTTGGTGGACGGGGGGGCGGGGGGGGGGGGGACAGGGGCCGGCCCCCTTCCCGGGGCCCATAACTTCTTTTCCCAGCGGCGCTTATAGGGCCTCGGTAATTCACTTGTCGCTTATCTCCCCCCCCCGCGCGGTTTTGCCCGAGCGGGGAGGGGGCCCTTAAATTTTTCCCCATATTTTTCCTATGAAAACCTGGGGGTTTTACCTTTTAATGATGGGACGTTTTTTCCACCCGAAATTTTCCCGCACTAAGGCACGTAATTATGGACTGAAATATGTCCCATTTTAAGCCGTGTGAACATAGCCTTAAGGTGTCGTGCAAATTTAGAGACACAACACTCAGAGGGCCACATGTATGAAACTGTTTAGGTCTAAAACTCAGGTCTAAAACTCACTAAAGTGAGTTTTAGACCAAAACAGGTTCATACATGTGGCCCTCAGTGTGTATATTGGTCTGTGTGGGCTGCCTCTGGCTGGGCTCCGGAGCACAAAAGATTGTGTATGGGAAAAGCAAGAACACTGTAGAAAAAGTAATTTGGCCTCAGCTCTCACATCCACAGGATTAGTAGAATGATCACCACCTCAAGGTGACATGGAAATCACTAAAATGAGTTATTAAAATAACTTGACGCGTTTCATGCCACTACCGGTGCTTCATCAGGAAGTGGATTAGCCAGGGAAGACCGTTACATTTACACATATGATTGACAATTAGTGATCACAGTCTCTAGTGGATTGGCCCTGACATCCATCAATCAAAATAGCCCTTGTAACCATTGAAGTAGATAGTAAAGTAGTAGATAGTAAATAGTAACATGTTAATTATACTATACAGATAGTAACAATTAATAATAAGGCTATGTTCACACGAGGTACTGCGGCGCATACAGTACGCGCCGCAATACATTGTGTCTTTCAGGAGCTCGCGCTAATATGTGCGTACCCCCGGGGCGTGGGGGGCAGCAGACCGCCAGCCCCATTGACATTCATTACTCGCGGCGGGTATTCACCGCGAATAATTGACATGTCACTTATCTCCCCGCGCGTACAATACGATCGGGAGAGGAGGCGTAATCCATAACTCTCTATGAGAGCTATGGATTACCGTAATTTCAGTGCATCTCTCACTCGTATAAGAGCGCAAATACGCAACGAAATGCACGCGGAAATTACGCCGTGTGAACATAGCCTAAGGACACCATAAAATAAAAAACTAATAAACCGAAACATTTGGGGGACCATAGTAAAATCAGTTCCCAATTTCATTCAGGGCCACTGGGTTTTACTGTTTGTAGCCTGAACATCCAGTAAACTTCTCGCTTTTTGTAGCAATTGAAACCTGTTTCATTTGTTTACAGGGATCTAATCGATTGGGGTTATTTTTTTATAGAACTTACATTTTGATTGTGGGATTCGGCCACATGTCGGGCTACACATTGTCTGAAGTCGGCAGCCCCGTTCATACAGGTCGCCCATATTTTGGGAGCAAAAAGTTCCTAAGGGTGCTTTTTACAGGTGCGTTTTGTGCTTTTTCAATGCATTTTTTTTTAGGAAGGGACAGCAATTAATGCTGTACATAGCTGCACAAAAATGCGGGGAATTTCCGCGGGATTTTTTTCCGGATTGGTGTCAGTAATGTACAGCATTAATTGCTTACCTTCCTAAAAAACGCATTTAAAAACGCACCAAAAAAAGACCGGTGAAAACACCCCAAGGGTTTTGTCCCCAGTCGAGGATTTTCGGTCGGGGTTCCCCCCTATTCTCATTTAAAGCTGAAAAAAAAAAGAATTCCCTTTTACCTAATAGAAAACCCGGTGTTGTATTTAAATTGAACATGTTAACTTTAATTTTTGGTCATATTCCATGTGCAAAATGCATGGAAATTTGCTATTGATGTCAATGAGACGGCTAAAATCCTCATGCAAGAAGATCCCAAAACATTTGTGTACGTGGTTTTTTTAACTGGTCCGCGTCCAAAACCAAAAATGGCATGAAGGGGAAAATTTTTTTGACTTTAAAACCATGAAAAAAACCCAAAATCGAAAATCAACCCTAGGGCACATGTATGTTTGGGCTTTCGCCTTTTCTGGCGTTTTACTGCCCTCACTGTGGGCTCCCTGTCGAACGCTAGAAAATGCGTGTTAGGGCAATTTTGCCACTTTGTTATGGCCCTACATGAAGGGGTTTTTGGGGGCGGCAACATTCAAACCCCCAAGCATTATGAATGCGGGGGGCAAAGTGAGGCATTTTGAGCCCCGACAGGCACCCCAAATTTTAATGTGTTTCTGTCAGAGGCTTTTGAAGTTTGCCCCCGCATGTATAAAAGCGCATTTCAGCGCCGAATACATCGGGAAAAAAAACGGGTGAAAACAAGCGTTTTAACGCGCCTATTTTCTACATGCCCCAAAAACCACATGCAAAAGCATGTGAATCCCGGGTTAAAAATGGGGGAAAATGCATTTTTCAATGACAAAATTTCCAAAAATAAATTTGATACGTGTGAAGCCCCTAAAATTTTACAAGGGGAAAAGGCTTGACCCCTTTCCGCTAAAAAAAAATCTAGTTTTACATCAGGAATTGGAAACTGGGTTTTTAACTGTCGTAAAGGTTATAAGAGCCGCCATACTGGTTGTGTTTTGGGAATAGATACAAGATCTGAATAGAGTTTTTAGAACACGGCACTTAAGGGACATAGAGGGCACCCAGCCCCGATAAAAAAGCCGGCCATAAAATGCGGAAGGGGCAAATTTTGTTTAAAGGACTTTCCTTCCCGGAAAGCTTTGGGGGGGGCCCAAACCCCCTGCCGGGCAAACATTTTTGGATTGGATTTAAAAGGGGGCCTAAAACCCCTTTTTTCCCCGGGAAAATTCATCCCCTGCTCCGGGTTAACCAAAATTTTCCTGGGGTTTTAAAAAATCATTACACCCAGAAAAAAGGCCCCCGATTTGGGAAAACCCAGGACTTTGGGGGGAAAAAAACCCGGGGTTAGCCAAAAAAAAGGGAAAAAGGCGCAAAATTTTTTACTTTTTTTTTTTTTTAAAAAATTTTAAAAAAAATTTAAGAATTATACCCCAAGTGTTTGTAATTTTCCAAAACCCCAAATTCCCCCCGGGGGGGGGATTTTTTTAAACCCCAAAAATTAAATTTTAAAAAAAAGGGGTTTAAAAAAATTGGGAGAAAAAGGAAAATTTTAAAAAAATGTTTGAAAACGCCGGGGCCAAAAAAATGTGGTTGGGGGGCAAAAATGTTTTTTGGGGTTTATTTTGTGTTGGGAAAAAAAAAAAAATATCAAAAAAACCCCATAAAAATTTAAATTTTTTTTAAAAATTTAAAAAAGGTTTTTTTTTTGGTTTTTTAGGGTGGTTTTTTGAATACTTTTGTGTTTTTTGGAAGTGTTTGGGGGCCTTTTATATTTTGTTTATATTTTATAATTTTTTAAATAATTATAATAATAAAAAAATTATTTTTTAAAAATTGCCCAAAAAAATTTTTTTAAAAAAAACCCCAAAAAAAACCCTTTTAAAAAAAAAATTTTAAAAAAAAAATTTTTTTTTTTTAAAAATTTTTTTTTCCCAAAATTTTTTTTTTTTCCCCCCCCCCAAAAAATTTTTTTTTTTTAAAACCCCAAAAATTTTTAAAAACCAAAAAAAAAAAATTTAACACACCCACAATTTTTTAAAGAAAATAAAAAAAACTTTTTCTACGGTACAAAAAACCCCAAAAACAACCCAAAAAAATACTTCTTATATAAAATTCTACTAAAACAAAAAACATGCAAGAATTTTATTTTCATAAATGAAAAACAGCAAAACATAACAAACACGTAAACCCCATAATTTATAACAATTTTAAGTTTAAAAAAACATAATTTTTTAAATGAATTTTTTTTTGCTATTACACAGGCATGTACAGAGGTAGTCATCATTAAGAAGATGAAGTGTAAGGCTATGTTCACACCCTTTTTTTGGGGCATTTGCGGGTACAGGCTTAATATTTGGGGGGAAAAGCGCCCCCTTTAAATTTCGGTAATCCTGTCTAAAGAGAACTATGATTACGCCTCCTCTCCCCCCTCGTACAATATGTGTATTGTAAGGCGGGGAGATAGGTGAAATGTCCATTATTTGCGGCAAATACGCGCCGTTAAGTAATGCATGTCTATGGGGCCGGCGAGCTGCCCCCCCCCCCCGCGCTGCGGAGGTACACGCATATTAGTGCGAGCTCCCAAAAATCACGATGTACTGCAGCGCGTACTGTACATCGTGTAAACATACCCTAATAACTCGATTTACTGCACTGTAATACATTGTAGTTATAATGTATTAAATGTCAAGTTTATGTTTGCTACATGTGTACACAAAAACTAACACATAAAAAAAAACAAGGGACGATAAAATAAAACATGCACAGGGCACATTTATCAAATCAAAGACAACAAGTATGAAAACAACATCCAACACATAAAAAAAAGCACAGTCATCAAAACGACATACATAACAAAAACCTTAGCACACACAAACCTACACATATAACAACATACATATGTATGTACCTAACACCAACACGATAGATAATAGATAAAAAATAGTAGATAGATATACATACAAACAAAAAAACATAACTTAAGGGTAATATCAGATGCAATGTCAGTAAATATTACCTTTCTAAAAGAACCTGAAAGAAACTTAGAAACTTTCAGCAGAGAGTGTCAAAAAATCCACAGTAAATCAATGTAAACTGCGTGGGATGAACATATATCTATTCTAAGATAAAAATACAAAGGAAATAATGTATGGGCCATGTGGTTTCTGCAGTTTTTTTGTTTCCAGGTGTTTATGACTAATCTATATATTTATTTGTGTATCCGTGAAGACATGAACATACACTATATATATATGCATCCACCAAAACCCCAACCCCCAAAAAAAAATAATATAAATTTTTAAATATATATATAATAACACAACAAACAAACACTTTAAAATATATATTTTTATACAACACACAAACATACACCTATATAATTATTTTTTTTTTCACATACACACACAAACACAGCTATACTTTGCTTGCAATTTACTTGCAATTTTCTACAAATTATTCTGCAATCCAAAAAGCCCGGCACTTGAATTGAGAAGTTTGTGCACCCCCGTCTCCTTGCTTAGCATCGTACACACGTCCATTCACAAGCCCCTCTTATCCCTCAAAACAATTTGCGTCCTTCAACACTCAGCGAGCCGTACCTAGGCCACCGCCATCTTGATGCCTGGTCTTGTGGCCCTGGTATATTTTAGAAACCTGCATAGTAGGCGACTTATGTAACCATACAGCCATGCTCGGGTATAGTGGGTATCAGATCCTGATCCACAGAACATTGCCAGCACCCGGTACCCAATCTCTGGTAGTTTGGGCCACATGTATGAAAATTGTTTAGGTCTAAAACTCACTCTTTTGCCCATAGTAACCTATGGGCAAAAGAGTAAGTTTTAGACCAAAACAGGTTCATACATGTGGCCCTTTGTGTCCAATTTCCACCACTACCACTAGGAGATCACTAGTCTGGATGGTCAGGATGCACAATGTGGCTGTGGTCAGAGCCTCTTCAATCAAACAGAACAACTTGACTAATCTGCAACAATGAAACAAAATAGTAACTTCGGAAAATGTACGTGCTTTTAATAAAAGATTGGCGCAGAACTTGCAATAAAGTGTTTTCTGTTGCTTTTTACAACAATTGGAGCAAAAATGTGGTCAGTTCATCATTAAACAGCAATCTTTAAACGTAGCTAAAATCAGAATTTTCAATATTCGTGTGATTCTTCCTGTTCCCAAATCTCACCACGTCTGTCCAGACTAGTGTTAAAGTCACCAAAACTGCATGAGGCGACACTGGTCATTTATTCCTTCCATAGTATATAATGGGGCGACCTGCGCCAATTTATTGGATAAAGAAAATCTTTCTAGATTTTTATTCTACAAGGAAGACAAAATGCAGAATTTATGCCAAATTTAAAAAATTAAATTTAAAAAAGCTATACTTCATTATGAAATTGCTCTTCGGCCATGAACTGAGGAGGACAATAAACCGTGTACTTACACAAAGTGGAGGCGGCCGGACTGTAATGTATCCATAAGGGGATCGATAAACTCCAAGACAATTATATAAGAAATTAGGAATAGTAAAGGGATATAACCTGGAGAATAGTAAAGGGAGGTGAGGTGAACATCAAGCCTTTTATACAAGGGATTAGAGGAGGTTAGAGCAAAGTTAGTTGCAGTAACTTAGTTGAGAAACAAGTTAGTGACTTGGATGAGGGAAGACAAAGAGCCAGTGAGAGAAGCAGAGAGTAAAGCGGAAACAACTCTGTGTAGTGCATTGGTTTAGTTTATGAAGAAGTGAATGGGAAGGAACAGCCCAGGCTGCAGCATCGTCCAACCAGCAGCCGCTGCAGCAGCCTACAGGCCGTCACTCACTAGCAGGCAGCAGAAACACTTTATTCTTTATAGTTTTAGAATAAGAGACACACCCAGGACTTGGAGAAGGGGGGTTGGGACCAGACTGAGGTAGTAGCCTCCGGGTATCTGCAAGACTGAGCCTCTATGTAGCCTCATGTCTCTTTGTCTATGCACAGGTAAGGTGTACAGGTGAGACACATCCCATTTGAGTGATACGTCCTCGGGCCATTCTCTTCTGTCACTGATACCAGGTCCACAGCAAGCAAAGAAAAGGATGGTTGATTTTGGAGTCTTAAATGGCAAATCTACCTAGTGATACAGAGATATATTAAGAAATATAAAATAGATAAGATTAGATAGTAGTACGTTATAATAGATTATCGTTAGATTACAATACATAGAAGTTAAAAGATTAGATATATAAAATAGATTAGACAGATTACATAGATAGATTATAAAGATAAAATATATTAAATAGATAGATAGATGGATAGATACACACAGACAGAGCAGGATAGATATAGTGGGGAAAAAAGTATTTAGTCAGCCACCAATTGTGCAAGTTCTCCCACTTACCATAGATGAGAGAGGCCTGTAATTTACATCATAGGTCGACCTCAGCTATGAGAGACCAAATGAGAAAACAAATCCAGAAAATCACATTGTCTGATTTGGAAAGAATTTATTTGCAAATTTTGGTGGAAAATAAGTATTTAGTCACCTAAAACAAGCAAGATTTCGGCCCTCACAGACTGTAACTTCTTTAAGAGGCCCCTCTGCCCTCCACTCATTACCTGTAGTAATGGTCCTGTTTGAACTTTTTTCAGTAAAAAAGACACCTGTCCACAACCCAACAGCACACCCAAACTCCACTATGGTGAAGCCAAAAAAGCTGCGAAGGACACCCCGAAACAAATTGTAGCCCTGCACCGGGTGGGAAACTGAATCTCAATAGGGAACGTTGTGGAAGAAATCTATGGGGAGCAATAATTTGAAAATGGGAAAACTTAAAGAAACCGATAATTCCCTCCATTGGGGGCCCGCAAGATCTCACCCCCGGGGTCAAAATGATAAGAACCCGGGAGCAAAAAATTCCCCGAAACCCAGGGGGGGGGGGGGGGGCCTAGTGAAAAGACCCGCAGAGAACGGGGGCCCAAGTACAAAAGGTACCATCATAACACACTACGCCCCAGGAAATAAAACCTGCTGCCGAGGTCCCCCGCCTAAGCCAGTCCCTGTCCGGGGGCCCCCTGAAAATTTGCTAGAAGCATTTGGTGATCCAAAAGAGTATTGGGGGAAAATTTTTTATGGTCAGATGAAACCAAAGTAGAAAATGTTGGTTTTGAAACACAAAATTGTCGTGTTTGGGGGGAGAAGAATGGTATGCATCCAAGAACACCCAAACCTACGGGGAAGCATGGGGGTGGCAAATCATGCTTTGGGGCTGTTTCTCTGGAACCAGGAAGACTGATTCCTTTTGAAAGAATGAATGGGGCCATGTTTTTGGTAGATTTGAGTGCAAACCCCCTTTCATCAGCAAGGGCATTGAAATTTGAAACGTGGCTGGGTCTTTCAACATGACAATGACCCAAGCACACCGCCAGAGCAAACGAAGGTGGCTTCTTAAAGGGACGCATTTCAAGCTCCGGGGAGTGGTCTTGCCGGTCTCCAATATAAAAAACCCTTTTGGGAAAGGGAGTTTTGAAAAGTTCCGTGTTGCCCAGCGACAGCCCCAAAAACATCACTGCTCTAGAGGAGTGTCTGCATGGAGGAATGGGCCAACATACCAGCAACAGTGTGGCCACCTTGTGAGGGCTTACAGAAAACGTTTCACCTCTGTCATTGCCAACAAAGGATGTAGAACAAAGTATTGAGATGAACTTTTGTTATTGACCAAATACTTATTTTCCACCATAATCTGCAAATAAATTCTTTCCAAATCAGACAATGAGATTTTCGGGATTTGTTTTCTCATTTTGTCTCTCATAGTTGAGGTCGACCTATGATGTCAATTACAGGCCTCTCTCATATTTTTAAGTGGGAGAACTTGCACAATTGGTGGCTGACTAAATACTTTTTTTCCCCACTATAGATAGGTAAGCTCAAAAGCAAAATGAAAACCTATTTCTTCAGAATAGGCTATAACCCACAATAACCCCGCTGCCATTACACCATAATACACACAGCTCTGTCCCTCACCTTCTGTCCCATTATGGCGCAGCCGTAATGAAACATGTCACCCTAAATTTTCAGGGCAGCATCGGAATTGGACCTTCGCTGATTGGCTTAGGGTTATTTTCTCTAATAGGTCAAGTTTTCTGCTTCATCAAATGGATGGACGTTGGAAACCATTGCTGGAAGGACACAAGCTGGTGAGGGCAGTGTTATGGTCTGGGAAATGTTTTTGGGGCATTCTCTTGGCCATTAATCCATTTGGAAGAAACTCTCAGCCAATTTGGTTATGAGTCCATTCTTACAGATCACGTCCATCCATACATGCCGATTGTCTCCCTTGGGGCAGATGGGATCATCCAGCAAGACAATGTGACATGTCACACGGCTAGAAATGTCCAACATTGGTTGGAAGAACTTCCAAATACTACCCTGGCTGCCTAATTCCACAGAAGTGAACCCAGGTGAGCACATGTGGACTATCTCTATTGTCGTGTTCGGTCTGTGGATGCTCCCTACGCACCTTCTAGCAGCCGTGGTTCTTGACTACTGTGACAACCTACCAGGACCTTATTGAGTCACTTGCAGCCCGTCTAGCTGCTGTTCATGCTGCACACGGTAGATACTCTGGATATAAGTTGATGGTCATAATAATATGACTGTACATCTAGATAGAAAATCAGATAGATAGATAAATAGATAGATACATAGATAGTTCTAAAAAGGTTGACCTCGGCGCTCGTAGGATCGTATTGTATACACTCCAATAATATTCAAAGTGTTATGTTTAATATTAAAATAGCAAAGGATATTACTCCCTTTACATATAAAGCCAAAACACTAAAAGCCTAACGCGTTTCTCGCCGTACAGCGGTGCTTCATCAGAGGCATCTAGATAGATAGAAGGATAGATAGATACAGTGTCTTGCGAAAGTATGAAGCGTAGAGAGCATCATGAAAACCAAGGAACACACCAGGCAGGGCCGTGATACTGTTGTGGAGAAGTTTAAAGCCGAATTTGGATACCAAAAGAATTTCCCAAATTTTAAACCCCCAAAAAGGAGCACTGTGCAAGCGATCAAAGAAATGTCAAACCCTACCAAGACCGGCTGTCCCTCTAAACTTTCATCTCAAACAAGGAGAAGACTGATCAGAGATGCAGCCAAGAGGCCCATAGATCACTCTGGATGAACTAGCAGAGATCTACAGCTGAGGTGGGAGAGTCTGCCCATAGGACAACAAATCAGTCGTACACTGCACAAATCTGGCCTTTATGGAAGAGTGGCAAGAAGAAGCCATTTCTAAAAGGGATATCTATAAAAAGTTTTGTTTAAAAGTTTGCCACAAAGCCCCCTGGGGATAAACCAAACATTATGAAGAAAGGGGCTCTGCTCAGATGAAACCCAAAATCCAACTTTTTGGCCACAATTTGCAAAAGATAGTATTTTTTGGGCTAAAAGAAAGCACAGCTCATCCCCTGAACACAGCATCCCCACTGTCACACATGGTGGGGGCAGCATCTGGTTTGGGCTTTTCTTCAGCGGGGACAGGGAAGATGGTTAAAATTATGGGAGATGGATGGAGGCAAATACAGACCATTCTGGAAGAAAAAACCCCTTTGGATCTGCAAAAGACCGAGAATGGGACGGGAAATTTTTCTTCCAACAAGACAATACCCAAACATAAAGGGGATCCAATGGAAGGTTCCCAAATAACCGTATCAGGTGTAAAAATGGCCAAAAACACAGTCCAGAGCTGAAACCAAAAAGGGGATGTGGAAAGGTAAAACTGCTTTTCAAAAACGCCTCCATCCAACCTCACTGTCTCAAACTCTCACAACGCTTACTCATACAACCTCATGGGGCCCAGCTGTTTTACAAAAGCTCTCCATCCAAACCTCACTGAGCTCCAGCTGTTCACAAAAGCTTCCATCCAACCTCAACTGAGCTCCAGCTGTTCACAAACGCTCTCCATCCAACCTCACTGAGCTCCAGCTGCCTCACAAAATGCTCTCCATCCAACCTCACTGAGCTCCAGCTGTTCACAAAAAAGTCTCCATCCAACCACTGAGCTCCAGCTGTTCAAAACGCTCTCCATCCAAAACCCCACTGAGCTCCAGTGTTCACAAACGCTTCCAACCACCTCACTGAGCTCCAGCTGTTCACAAAAAGCTCTCCATCCAACTCACTGAGCTCCCGCTGCTCACAACGCTTCTCCATCCCCTCACTGAGCTCCAGCTGTTCACAAACGCTCTCCATCCAAACCCCACTGAGCTCCGGCTGTTCCAAACGCTCTCCATCCAACCTCACTGAGCTCCAGCTTTACAAACGCTCTCCCTCCAACCTCACTGAGTCCGAGCTGCTCACCCAAACGTTTTCCATCCAACCTCACTGAGCTCCAGCTGTTACAAAACGCTCTCCAACCAACCTAAATGAGCTCCCGCTGCTCACAAACGCTCTCTATCCAACCTCAATGAGATCCAGCTGTTCACCCAAACGCTCCCCCATCCAAACCCCACTGAGCTCGAGGTCTCACAACGCTCTCCAATCCAACCTCACTGAGGCCAGCTGCCCCACAAACGCTCTCCATCCAACCTCACTGAGCGCCAGCTGGTTTCCCAGGAAGAATGGGCAAGAACCCTCGATGTGCAAAACTGATAGAGACATACCCCAAGCGACTGCAGCTGTAATCGCAGCAAAAGGTGTCGCTGCAAAGTATTAACTTAAGGGGCCGAATAATATTGCACGCCCCACTTTTCAGTTTTTTATTTTTTACAAAAGTTTGAAATATCCAATAAATTTCATTCCACTTCACAATTGTGTCCCACTTGTTGTTGATTCTTCAGAAAAAAATGTAACTTTTATATCTTTATGTTTGAAGCCTGAAATGTGCAAAAGGTAGAAAAGTTCAAGGGGGCTGAATACTTTCGCAAGGCACTGTAGATAGATAGATAGATATGAGACAGCTAGATTAGATAGGAAGGAAAAATAGATTAGATAGTTAGATAGATAGATTGATAGTTTGATAGGATATGAGACAGTTAGATAGATAGGGGGATAGATGGAATGGGATAGATAGATATGAGAAGCTAGTAGATGGAAAAGGATAGATAGATAATGGAATGGGATAGATAGATAGATAGATAGATAGATAGATAGAGAGTAGATGTTTAGGATAGATAGTTAGATAGATGGGAATAGGAAGCTAGATAGATAGATTGATATAGGATAATAGATATATAGGATAGATATGAGGAAAATAAAAATGGGAATAAAGTTTTTGGTTAATGGAAATAGAAGTTTTATTTATATAAAAACCCAAAAACCTGTCCTGAGATCTATTCCTGCAGGCACACAGCTCAGTAATTGTACGAGAGCTCTCTCTTGTATCAAGCTGTATCTGTTAGACATGATCAGGACAGGATTCAGTCTACGGATTTAGACAAAAATCTGACCCTTTCTGACAGCAAGCAGAGTTGTTGAAAGGGGTTTAGAGGAGACTGCAGCACGCTGTACGCACTGGTATCTTGGTTAGATATTCCAGCCTATGGGTGACGAGGTCCAGGCTGTATAGGAGCAGTTGTCAGTGCAGGTGACCCCACACCTGGAGGCTGTGATAGGAGTTCATGTCATTGTCTTCTCTGCTCCTTGCACAGTCATGTTGCTTGCTCGCCTGGCATGGTATATTTTTGCACCCATGCCCCCCTCCTTGCATGAGCACAGCCCTGAGCTAAAACCACAGAAGCAACAAGGAAATCCTGGGGATGAGTCACTCAGACTTAGGAACCACACCCAGAAAAAAAGAAGGGATCCCCCCGCCCCTCGGGCCGGGCCCCGGGGGCCCCCCCGCCACCTTCCTTGGGGGGGCCCAAAATTGTCACCCTTTCCCGGGCCTTGGTTTTAAAGAGAAAGGGAAAACCCTTCCCCGGCACAAAAATCTCCCCTGGGTCAAAAAAGGGAAAAACCAGGGGGGGAAATTTTTCCCCCTGGGTGGGGGGGAGAAAAAAACATCGTTTATTCATTTGTGCATTCCTTTTTTAGTTTTTGAAAAAATTAGCGCTCGACTTGGAAAAAAAAAAAAACCTAACTAAATACCCATGAAATTTTGAGCCTTTTTAAAAAAAAAAAAAAGGCGTTAAATTTTTTTTTTTTGGCAGGGGGGTTGTCCTTAAAGGGGTTGTCTAATACTTTTATTCACCTTTGGAGGTCCTGTTTCCCCAGTTTAAATTTTTTTGGAATTTAAAAGGGGGGGGTTGTTTTTTTTTATTTTTTTGGGCCTAAAAAAACTAGGACACCAGGTCTGTGCTAAAAGGAAACCCAAGCGTGGCAGTTTTTCGGGTTTGAAAAACAAAAAAAAGGTCGGGTTGCTATAGCAACCAGGGGCGGGGGCACCCCCAAAATATAAAGGGGGGGAAACCCTTGAACAGGACTTTTAAGTTTTATTAGAAAACCAGTGTAGCACCCTTTGGCCCCCAAGGGAAAATTCCAAACAGGTCTTTTTAACTTTTTAGCAACCAGGGGGCTAACGCCAAATCGGGTGAGGATAAAAAACGGGGTTTTGTAACTTTTTAGCAAAAAAGTGCAAAAAGCCTATAGGTGAGATAAAAAAGGTCTGTAGCTATAGCAACCAGGGGGCCTGGAAAAGGCCAAATCAGGTGGGGATAAAAAGGGTCGGTAGTTTTTATAGCAAAAAGTGCTAACGGGCCAAATCAGGTGAGTTCAAACAGGTCTTTTAAATATGAAAACCAGGGCTAACACCCAAATCAGGTGGAAAAAACAGGTCTGTAACATTAGCAACCATGCTACAAGCCTATCAGGTGGATAAAAACAGGTTTTGTAGTAAAAGAACCATTGCTGGGGGCCCAAATCAGGTAAAGCCCAAACGGGGTCTTTTAGCAATAGCAACCGGGTGTAACAGCCAAATCAGGGGGTTCAAACAGTTCTGTAGCTTTTTAGAAACCCAAGTGTTTAACACCCTTTTCAGGAGGAGCTTGAAAAGGTCTGTAGCTAAAAGCAACCCCGCGTGGCAGCTATCAGGTGGATAAAAACAGGTCTGTTAGCTTTTTAAGGGGAACCTGGGAGCTAATGCAGCCCAAAAACAAGAGGGGGGAATATTTAGGCAGGCCCGGGGATTTGGGGGAACCTGCCCGCGCGGCCGGGAAAATGGGGGGCAGTAAAAATTTTGGGCTTGCGCAGCGTGTCACCTTAAAAGAAACCCCACCGCTGCGGGGGTTAAATTCACCCGTTTGCCCCCGCCCGCCTTTGGGCCACTATGGAAATTTGCTACGGGGCCCGGGCCCCTTTAAAATTGCAGGGGAAAGTTTGAGCAAAAAAATATCAGTCCGACTCCGCAGCACAGTTTATTAATGGGAGTGGGGGGCCTGCGGCCATACAGAGGGGCCGGGCCCAAAGGCCGCCGCGGCCCGAAACTCCCGGGCATTTGGGGGAATTTGGGCCCGGGCCCAATGCCCCACAGTTTTCATTTCCCCTTAAGAGGAGGGTGCGCCGGGCGGCCACTACGGGAGGGCCACCGGCTGCCGCCCCCCACAGCGGGAGGGCCCCGGCCGCGGGTGAGCAAGGATGCCCCGCAGCGGCCTAAAGTTGCCTGAAATTTATATAGGTCTGGCTTGGGCCCGCAAACGGAGGGGCCCCCGGGGCCCGGGCCCCCCGCCCACTTTTGGGGGGCCGCATTTGGAGCCGGAATGCCCCGAAAGGGCCGTAGCTTGTCTTTTTTCCGGGCAGGGTGATGTGGTAAAAATGGCAGGAGGGGGGGCCCGGGAAATTTGCATTTTCAGGGGGGGGGGGGAAATGGGGGCCCAGCAAAGTCACAGTGCAAAAATTTAGGGGCATACATCCCAAAACTCTCCCGTTTTTGGGGGGGGGGGCCCCGCTATTTGGGGCCCCCCCTGCCCATACATCCCAAAACTCTCCCGTTTTTGGGGGGGGGCCCCGCTTTTGGGGTCCCTCCCGCCCTCCCGGGGGGGGGTGGCATTCCTCCCCCCGGCGGCGGGGGGGGTCCTTTAAATTCCCGCGGCGAAGGTAGCGTGGTGCGCTACTCTTGCGCCGCCGGCCCCGCTCTACAGGGGGTGGGGGGCCCCCAGCGGCCGCTCACCCCCCCCGCGGTTCACGGGCGGGGGGGGGGGAGGCGGAGGGATCGCTCCCCTCCCTCCTCCCCTGTTGTACGGCCGGGGGGTAGGGGCCGAAATACGGGTCAGGGGCGCGGGGGAAGTGACGCGCGGGGCAGGGGGGTGACGCCGGCTGCTCCATTTCCCCCCTGCGCCGCTGAGGAGATGGGGGCAGGAGGGGGCCGCGCTGCAGGAGCCGGTGAGGTAAGTGGTTTTTTAATTATTTTATTTTTATTAGCTTTAGGGGGCTTACTGGCTAACGAGAGGGCAATCTGGAAAAAAGGGGGCATACCTGGCAACAAAGGGGGCACTCCCTGGCAACAGAGGGGGCTCCTGGTAAAGATGGGGGACTACCTGGCAAACAGAGGGGGGGCACTACCTGGCCACGAGGGGGCATACCTGGCTAACAGATGGGGGCATCCCTGGCTAACAGCTGGGGGCACTCCCGGGCTAACAGATGGGGACTCTATGGCAAAAAGGGGGGGACATCTCCGGGCAAAAATGGGGACTCTACTGGTAACAGAGGGGGGCATATGGCTAAAATGGGGGCATCCTGGCAACCAATGGGGGCACTCCCTGGAAACAATGGGGGCACACGGGTAACAGATGGGGCCTCCCTGGCTAACAATGGGGGGCACTACTGGAACAATGGGGGCACTACCTGTCTAACAGAGGGGGGGCCTCCCCTGGCAACAATGGGGGCCCCTACTGTCTAACAAGGGGGCCCTCCCTGTCTAACAAGGGGGGGGGCCCCTACCTGGCTAAAAAATTTGGCTCTACCGGGCTAAGGGGGGCATTACTTGGCTACAAAGGGGGCACCTACCGGCCTAAAAAGGGGCACTACCTGGTTTGGGGGGTTACTACCTGGCTATAAGGGCATTACCTGGCTTTCTCCAAAGCGTTTGCAGTTAGGGGAGTGGGTGGGGCTTTTTTGAAGGGGGGGGGCATCCCGACAAGATGGGGTGTCAGAAAAATTCTTACGCGCGCCGCCCAAAAGGGTCTCTGCTTTTTCATTTTCAAAAGTTGGAACTATGCCCCTGCCCTCCGGGGGAGTTGGCTTTTTCCCCCGCCGCCAGCAGGCGGGGGGGGGGTTTTTTTAAAGGGCCCGGGGCCCCGGGGAGTAAGCACCACAGGCGGGTAAAGCGGGCGCGGGTCCCCCCTTTCCCCCCCGCGGTCCAGTCGGGGAGGAGGCAGGAGGGGGGGCTCCCTCCCCCCCCTGTATGTCCGGCGCCCCTGGCGCCCTAACACATTGTCAGCGTCACAGGGGAAGTGACGGCGGGTGCCCAGTGTGAGGAGCGGGCCCTCTGCAGGAGCCTGGTCAGGGGAAGTGGATTTTATTATTTTATTTTTATTATTTTTTAGGGGGGCACTGTCTGGCTACAATGGGGGGTCTAACTGGCTAAAATGGGGGCAATACCTGGCAACAGAGGGGGCACTACCTGGCTAACAATGGGGGGCAAAACTGGCTGCAATGGGGGGCAGTACCTGGCTAAAATTGGAGGCACTACTGGCTACTAATGGGGGAAACTACCTGGCTACTAAAGGGGGTATTCCCTGGCTACTAAAGGGGTTACTACCTGGCTACAATGGGGGGTTACCTGGCTAACAATGGAGGCACTACCTGGCAAAGCAATGGAGGCACTACCTGGCTAACAATGGGGGCACTACCTGGCTAACGATGGGGGCACTACTGGCTACAGAGGGGGCACTACCTGGCAAAACAATGGGGCATCTCCCTGGCAACAGAGGGGCACTATCTGGAAAGCAATGGGGGCATCTACGGGGCCAACAAGGGGGGGCATCTACCTGGCAAACAATGGGGGCATCTCCCTTGGCAAACAATGGGGGCACTCCCGGGCAAACAATGGGGGCATTTACCTGGCAAACAATGGGGGCTCTACCTGGAAAAACAATGTGGGGCATTCTACCTGGCTAACAAAGGGGGCATTACCTGGCTACAAATTTGGCTCTACCTGGTACAGAGAGGGCATCTATTTGGCTACAAGGGGGGCATCTCCCTGCCTGTAAGGGGCACTACCTGGTTATGGGGGGATATACCTGGCTATAAGGGCATCTACCTGGCTTTCTTCCAAAGCCGTTATGCAGTTAGGTGGAGTAGGTGTGGCTTTTTGAAGGGGCGTGACATACCGTCAAGATGGGCGTGTCCATGCAAATTTTTGCGCGCCGCCCACTAATATCTCCTGCTTTTTCATTTTCAAAAGTTGGCAACTATGCAATAGAGAGGCTCACTGGCTCCACCTCCCCAGTCCTGCAGCCTTACCCACGCTGAACGCACCTCTGCCTCTCCAGGAAGCCGGCTCTGCTCCTGCAGGATTTCCTCCAAAAGTAAGTAGGTTGTAGCTTCACTGATTGGGCACTTGCCACTTGTCAGCCTGGTAGTAGGAAGGCAAGGCCCAAGGGAAGTAGGTACATAGCTACCACCCTCTCTTGGGCCTTGTTCTCCTACGTACCTCCCTTGGTGCCCGTTCTCCCACATACCTCCCTTGGTGCCCACCCGCCTGCCTTCATACCTCCCTTGGTGCCCTCCCGCCTGCCTACGTACCTCCCTTGGTGCCCACCCGCCTGCCTACGTACCTCCCTTGGTGCCAGCCTGCCCACCTACGTACCTCCCTTGGTGCCCGCCCACCTACGTACCTCCCTTGGTGCCCGCCCACCTACGTACCTCCCTTGGTGCAGCCCGCCTACGTACTCCCTTGGTCCCAGCCCGCCTGCCTACGTACCTCCTTTGATGCCCGTCCGTCTACGTACCTCCTTTGGTGCCCGCCCGCCTACGTACCTCCCTTGTTGCCAGCCCACCTGCCTATGTACCTCCCTTGGTGCCTGTTGATCTACTTACCTCCCTTGGTGCCTTTCCCTCCTACATACCTCCCTTGGCGCCCGCCCGCCTACGTACCTACGTACCTCCCTTGGTGCCTGACCGCATGCCTACATACCTCCCTTGGTGCCTGCCCCCATGCCTACGTACCTCCCTTGGGCCATGCCTACCTGCCTACGTACCTCCATTTGGCCTTGCCTGTCTGCCTACGTACCTCCCTTGGGCCTTTCCCTCCTACGTACCTCCCTTGGCGCCCGCCCGCCTACATACCTCCCTTGGTGCCTGTCCGAATGCCTACATACCTCCCTTGGTGCCTGCCCCCATGCCTATGTATCTCCCTTGGGCCATGCCTGCCTGCCTACGTATCTCCATTTGGCCTTGCCCATCTGCCTACCTACCTCCCTTGGGCCTTTCCCCCCTACTTGCCTCCCTTGGGCTTTGTCCATCTGCTTACATACACCTTGGGCCTGGCTCGCTACCTACCAGGTAACTTCCCCGCCTCCCTTTATACCTAACTGGGCACTTACCTACTGGTGGGAGGGTTGTCTACCTAGGTACCCAATCCAGTGCTTTCCTACTGTTTAAAAGGTACTCCTACCTAATATGGGTGGCCCTACTTAAAATTCATCGGCTCTTTCATTGTTTGAGGTCTCTTTTCTTCATCCACTTTAGATAGTGGTCAAAGGCCGGGTAATTGTCAGTCAAAGGCCAGGTAATGTTTCTATATTTTTACAGGTTTTCTCTTTGAACTACGGAGACCCTTTGGACTACGACGGATTCGTTGGACTGCTTCGGACCAGCATTGGATCTTTTTCTTTCATAAAATGGTCAAAGAAGAATGTTATCGGGGAGTGTTTATTGAAATAAAGTGTTTGGTGTTTTTAAACTTTGTTCGGTGTTTTTTATCACTTTATTTGTGTTAGTAAAGAGGTATCTGACAGACACCTCTCTATTATACCAGTGGGGCTTGGTGTCAGCAAGTGGTGGTTTTTGTTACCCAAAGGTTTGACACTATCCCCTTTCACTATAACCCCAGTACCCAACACACCAGGGGTACTGGGAAGAGCCTGGTTACCATCAGAAGCAGACCTCAAAAGTGAGGGTCCGCTTCTGGAGGAGCTGTAGGCGGGTATTTTTAGGATAGGGAAGGCACCAGTATTCATGGACCTCCCCACCCTGTAGTATAGGCATAGCTGCTGGTTTTACCTTGGCTGGTTACAAGAAAAAAGGGAGGGGGGACCTATGTCATTTTTTTTTTTTCATTTATTTATTTATTTTAAAAACATCAATAGATAATTAAAAGATAACCCCAACATGGAGTCCCTGCTTTTTTTCACAACTAGTCAAAATAAAATCATCAGCAGCAGCTGATACTATCAGGATGGGAAGGGCCCCTGATCATTGGTCCATTCCCAGTCCCAAAAATATCAGTCCAAAATCAGCCTCAGAAGTGGACCATCACATTAGAGGGTCGCTTCAGATGGGGAACCTGGCTCTTTCCAGTACCCCTTGTGCTTTCGCTACTGGGGTAATAGGGAAAGGGGATTAGTGTCAACATTGGGGTGACAAAAACACCGCTTGCTTACACCAAGCCCCAGTGCTAGTAATATAGAGGTGTCTGTCAGATGCCTTAAATTACTAACACTGGAATAAAGAGATAAACAAAAAAACCAAACACTTTATTTGAATAAACACTCCACAACAACACTCATCTTTAACCATTTTATTAAATAATGGATCCAATGCTGATCTGACATACAGTCTGTTGTAGTCCAAATAACCCAATTTTGCCCAAGGGAAAGCCTGATTAAAATTAGAAACAAAAAAACAAACAAAAAATTCCTCCATCCTCTCCACTCCTTGAAGAATGTGGTTGCTGTTGATCTTTTTGGGGTGCAGGGGATGAAGTTTAGATCATACAATATGATTTTGCAGGGTACAGACCACAGCATTTTGCACAATCTCCAGGGGGTTGTTCCCCTGCCCCCTCTCCCCCCCCACCACACACACACACACAGGGCCGGCCACCGAAATTTCAGGGCCCCATATAGCTGAAGCACCTGGGGCCCCCCCCCTTAAAACCCCCGCCCCAGCAACCGATCGCCCCACCCCAGCAACCCGATCGCCCTGCCCCAGCAAAAAAAAAAAACGGCCTCTAGGACATAAATGCGCCCATTTTACCACATAATATAGTGTGCAAAAAAGAATTGTATTGTGTAGTACACCGCACCAAGAGAGTCACATATCTGTCTGTTTACCTGTCTTAATCACACATATGTCATTCCCCCCCCTAAAAACATAAACCCCCCATAACAAACCCCTAATAATCCCCCTCCATCCATAAATCCCCCTCCACCCACCAATACAATTTCTCCCTCCACTTACAACCCTTTCCTCACACACTTCACACATTTCCTCTAAAATAAACAACAGCAAGGAAAGGAAAAGTGTAACTCCTATCACAGGGTAGGTGTTCTCTTTTACATACAGGTACACATGTACGCTGCCACTATACTAACGCCGAATAACACCACCATATGGGAGCCACATAGTTATCTGACAACAGCTCGGGTCACATCACATTACAGTGAATACAGCACTGATAAGTAGTAAAATAACCCCTGAAATCAGGGACTCACCAGAGATGTCTTATCTGATGAGTCGTTCTCTTCTCTCATGAGTCGTTCTTATTTCCTTTTCTTCTGCATCCGTTCCACACCCTCATGATGATTTGTCCCGGCCACCACTCATCCCAACAGAAATTACACACAAATATCTTAGAATCCCCAATTTTCCAGCATCTCTTTACCTATTCCACCTCTGTACAAGCTTCCCAGGGGTGGAGACCCGGGGTTACAAGCCATAACTTAGGGACTAGTATCTAAGGGGTTGGAGGATGGGGAGAGAACTGACCCTGGAGATTATGCTACAACTATGGGCTGCTGCCCTCTCAATTATATTACCAGGTTGGTCGTCAAAAACTCTAGGTAGGTAGGCAAAATGGGCAAGGCCCCCGGTAATTAGACAGGCCTATTTAGGTAGGTAGCCCCCAGCTGGATAAGTTGGTAAGGCCGGCCACAGGTAGGTTGGTGGGTACCTAGCCACGAGTCCCCTTTAGTTTGTAGGGACCAGGGCCCCCCCTTTTTGTTTAGGTAGAAAACCCGGGCCCGCTGTGTAGAGGGTTTTTTAAGGGAGGCCCGGGCCCCCTTTAGCGTTAGGTAGAGTAAAGGGCCCCTTTAGCTAAGGTAGAGTCAGGGACCCCTTTAGGGTTAGTAGGTAGCCGGGCCCCCGGTTTTTAGAGATAGCTAGGTAGCCAGGGCCCCCTTTAGGATAGTAGGTAGCCAGGGCCCTTTAGGGATAAAGGGCCCCCAGGGTAGCCAGGGCCCCCTTTAGGGATAGCCAGGTAGCAGGCCCCCCTTTAGGGATAGCTAGGTAGCCCGGGCCCCCTTTTAGGGATAGCAGGTAGCCAGGGCCCCTTTAGGGATAGCAGGTAGCCAGGGCCCCCTTTTGTAAAGGGATATCTAGGTAGCAGGGCCCCTTTAGGGTAGCAGGTAGCAAAGGGCCCCCTATTAGGAGATTGATAGGTAGCCCGGGCCCCTTTAGGGATGCTAGGTTTGCCAGGGCCCCTTTAGGGATAGCAGGTAGCCAGGGGCCCCCTTTAGGGATAGTAGGTAGTCAGGGGCCCCCTTTAGACATAGCCAGGTTAGCCAGAGCCCCCTTGTAGAATAGGCCAGGATAAACCAGGGAGGGGCCCCTTTAGTGATAGCCAAAGGGAGGGCTTTTGGGCCCCCTTTAGTATAGCAGGTAGCCCGGGCCCCCCTTTTGTTTTATAGCAAGTTTTGTTACAGGGCGGCCCTTTAGTATAGCCAGGGCCCCCCTTTTTTAGTTATAGGGCCAGTTAGCCAAAGGGGCCCCCCTTTTGTTATAAGCCTTATGTAGTAAAAGGGGCCCTTTAGTTTAGCAAAGGGAGCCCGGGCCCCTTTAGTTTGCATAGCCCAGGGTAGCCAGGGCCCCAAGCCATTTAGTTATAGCCAGGTAGACAGTGCCCCTTTAGTTTTAGCCAGGGTAGTAGGGCCCTTTAGTTATAGCCAAGGTAGCCAGGGCCCCTTTAGTTATAGCCTGGGCGGCCCCTTTAAGGGATAAGCTTTAAAATTTTGCCAAGGGCCCTTTTGTTATAGCTAGGTAGCCAGGGCCCCCTTTAGTTATAGCCAGGTAGTCAGGGGCCCTTTAGTTATAGCCCGGTAGCAGGGCCCCCTTTAGTTATAGCCCGGTAGTCAGGAACCTTTAGTTATAGCCAGGTAGTCAGGGCCCCCTTTAGTTATAGCCAGGTAGCAGGGGCCCCCTTTAGTTATAGCCCAAATAGCCCGGGCCACCTTTAGTTATAGCCAGGTCGCCAGGGTCCCCTTTAGTTATAGCCAAAGGGAGTCAAGGCCCCTTTAGTTATAGCCAGGGGGAGGGCCCGGGCCCCTTTAGTTTATAGCCAGGTAGCCAGGGGCCCCCTTTAGTTTTAGCCAGGTAGTCAAGGCCCCCTTTTGTATAGCCAGGTAGCCAGGGCCCCTTTAGTGTTGCCACCCGGGGCCCCCTTTAGTTTTATAGCCAAGTTAGCCAGGGCCCCTTTGTTATAGCCGGTAGCCAGGGCCCCCTTTAGTTTAGCAGGTAGTCAGGGCCCTTTAGTTATTGCCAGGTAGCCAGGGCCCTTTAGTTATAGCCAGGTAGCCTGGGCCCCCTTTAGTTATAAACCAGGTAGCCAGGGCCCCTTTAGTTTTTTAGCCAGGTAGCAGGGCCCCCTTTTGTTATAGCCAGGTAGCCAGGGCCCCCTTTAGTTTAATAGCCAAAGGCCCCCAGTTCAGGGACCCCTTTTCCCTTTTATATAATTAAAAAAACCAACAAAACAACCACTCACCTGGCTCCGGCTCCCGCTCCTGCCCCTCCGATCTCCCCGCCGGCCTCTACTGCGGTCCTGCATAGGCGGCGCGGTGATGTGACTCCCGCGGCCTACGTCCCGCAGTAGGGGCCGGCGGCCCCGGAGGCTGAAGGCCTAATGCCTCCAGCCTGCCAGAGCGTCGGCAGAGCACAACGCTAGTGGCCTGTGCTCCGCTGACCCCCGCGCAGCCGGGAGTCGTAGACATTATTCCCCAACTCCCGGGCCGGTCTCTGAGCGCTCGGGACGCAGGGCCCGGGCGTGCAGAGACCGGATGCGCGGCCAGGCCCCGAGGAGCGACGGCACTGCCTCCGGAGCCCACAGGACCTCGGGGCCCACACTGTGGGCCAGTCCGAGCCTGGTTCGGCGGCTGCGCCCCGGGCCCCTCTGTCATGAGGAATAAGGGGGCCGCTTGCAGGGGGGGCCCCTTATTCCGCGGGCCCATACGGAGTACTGGTTGTTCCCCCTGTATGGCGGGGCCCTTTCCCAACACACACACACTTGGATATTGAGTGCAAAACTGTGGCCTGTTTCCACCGAAAATCCCTACCCCCCCAACTTTTTCAGTGTGGCATTGTTCCAACACAAAATACACCCCCAACTATCAAGCCATAACCTCCCCCCCCACTTATCACTCCCAAAGGGGGGTTTGTACCAAGGGTTAGTAAAGAGAGAGATAGGAAGGGGGTAGAAAAATCAAGAATTCTAACATATTTCTGTGGCAAAAATTCTTAGGGGACAAAATTTTGAGAAGAAAGAGTCAACATGGCGGTCTAGACCTGATGGCATTTTTATTGCATTCATTTGAAGTATTATGTGCAAACGTTCTACTGTGAAAATCAGAAAACTTTGTATGTGGGCTGGTGGGACCTGTGTGCCAGGGCTGCTTTTGAGTCCCAGTCCGACCCTGTATCTAGGAATAGATAGGACACTGGTAATGGACAGATATTGCAAAGGGACTTGTTTTTGCAAGATCTTTAGCAACGGCATCCCTTTTAGTGAGACAACCCT